>CAHIKZ030005437.1:0-25000 GCA_903632075.3 Acanthosepion pharaonis
CAAGAGTTGAACTCAAACAGGAACAAAAGTCACAAAAAGAAAATCATGAAAATAACGAAAATGAAGAACCAAGAACCCACAAAACAAAAACTGACTGGCGCAAATAGCCAAGATGGCGAGAATGCACAGATGAAATAAAAAACGAATTTCGCGTGCACTCAGAGGACGGGCCAAAACTAAATAAATGAGATTGGTTGAAAATGGGAACCATAAAAGGAAAAACAAATCATTAATAAAACAAGACCAGAGTATTGCTACTAACTATAATATAGTGAAAATCTAGACAATTGCAAACTCCTTGTATAGACATGTATATATATGTATATATATATATATATATATATATATATATATATATATATATATATATATATATATATATATTAGTAAAATTAATTGGTCCGACGATCGGATGAGAACGTTTGAATGCCATCTCCTTGACAAGGAATGTACTTGGCAGTGTCCATTTCCTCTCTAAGTGCTGGTTTGGCTAAAATAATCGCTTTGTTTTGTCGCTTTAGGTACATTTAGTTTTAACTAACTTCATTAAAAAAAAATTGTTGTATCACCATTCGTATAAAATGTTTTTTTCAATTGGCTTATTTTTGTTTATTGATTCTAATATAAAAAATAGAAGAAAATAAGCAACATTTTCAGCTTATTGTGATTTTTTAAGAAACGTAAATTGCAACTAAAAAAAAGAAAAAAAATGTGATTTGTGCAATTTGTGGAGAAAGTACTGTAGATGATCGAACGTGTAGTTTATGAAGTTTGTTACTGTAGATTTCTCAATGAACGATGCTTCACGCTCGGGTTGGCTAACTGGATTTGACAGCAATCAAATCAAGACATTACTTGAGAATTATCAACGTTATGCGACACATAAAATTACCAATACTCATAATATCCAGATCAAGCGTTGAAAATAATTTTTTGGATCAACTTACGTAAAACTCTCAATAAGTTAAACTAAAATATCGATGGCATCAATTTTATAAAAAGCTTTTATTAAATTTTTTAATCAAACTGTGATAGGCCATGAAAAGTAGGTGATTTACGACACGAGAAATTGGTAGGACAAGCGAAACAAAATACTCCTAATCGTATCAAAAGCGGGTCTTCACCCAAAGAAAGTGATGTTGCGTACCTGATGCGATTAGACGGGAGTTCTATAATATGAGTCGTTTTCTCTCTCATCTATGGGCCAAATAGTAATACTTGTTTCTGGAAAATCGTTGTTATTTTAATAAAATGTTGTTATAACATTCACTCGTAAGAAAAATAATTATTCGTACAATCCAAAAATATATATTTCTGCTTCAAATAACCCACAAGGAGCTGATAAGACGTAAAAAACAACTCAATAAAAAAAACTTTTTTTTAAGCATTTCACCCCAAGCAAGGTGGGAAGCCACTAGCACGCAAGGGGGTTACAGAGAGTTGGGGCGAGAGCAAAGAGGAGTGATAGTGGAAAGGATGAAGAGAAGGAGAGCGGATAGATCAAGGCAACTGGAGACGTAGTTTGACATTACATTTGAATAGTTGGAGATTATAGCTATCAGGGAAACAAGGAGGTAGTTCCACAGGCGAGAAGTGCGAGATATGAAATTATTGGAGTAGAAGGGACGGCTACATTTAACAGTTTTGTCAGTGAAAGGGTGAGAGTGAGTTACCAGCCTAGTTGAACACTTAAATTCATGAAGTCTGGGAACTAATGAAAGCAGCTCATTGGAGCAGTTACCGTGAAATTATTTGTAAAAAAGACATAGGAATGCGACTTGCACGTCTGTGAAAGAGCGACTGCAGACGAGATCCCAGATCAGGGCCAATTACATTGCATATCCGGCTCTGGATTTTATCACGGACCTTGAGACAATTAGAAGGGGCTCCATGCAAGGGCGAATGGTTGATTTGTAGATTTAAAGGATCGACTCTGGCGAGAAAAATTTCCTGGCGCGGCACAGGGAGCCAACTTTTCTTGCGGTGGACGAAGCAATTGACTCAATGTATTTATTCCATCTCAGGTCAGCAGACAATGTGAGACCGACCAGTCGCAAAGAGGTGCTCTCGTGAAGTTGAGCGTCAGACATTCTAATGGGAGGCAGGCATGATTCTCTGTGGTGAGTAATAGAGAGCAGCTTTGTTTTTGAGGCATTAAAGTTAACCAGCCAATACCTGCCCCAGGCCACAACCGATTGGAGGTCCTTTTCAAGACAAACGGCTAGATCTGTTTTTGAGGCAGGAGTAAATAGTAGTTTTGTCCGCATAGATGCCTACTTGGGAACATATGACATCAGGAAGATCGTTAATGAAGATAAGGAACAGAGTAGGGCCTAGGATAAAGCCTTAGGGAACACCTACGTTCGTGGGATAGAAGCTGGAGGGGAATCTGTTGAGAATGACCTTCAATACAAGGTTTGACAGGAATGATTGTATTAAGACAAACAATCGACCTGAAATTCCATAACCCTGAAGCTTGCGAAGGAGGCCGGCATGCCAAATCCTATCAAACGCTTTGGAGATATCTAGAGCCACGACACGAGCTTCTCCGTTATTATGAAGTGCTTGGTAAACAATTTCAGTTATGGCCGTAAGCACATCAGCTGTAGAACGGGCAAAGCGGAAACCATATTGCTTGTCGGAGAGCAGATCATGGAATGTAAGGTGCTTAACCACTTTGGCGTTGATTAAGGCTTTAAAGACTTTGCTGAAGAGTGGTAGGAGACTGATAGGACGAAAATTTGAAGGGTCAGAAGAGTCTCCAGAGTTCTTAAAGACAGGAACATTGAGGCAGTAGTTATATAATTTGGAGAGGACAGGGGCCAATTCAGGCGCACATTTCATCAGGACAATGGCTGGTATCCCGTCTCCACCACTAATTTAGAGATAATGCCCAATACCGATGACGGAGTTATGTGCAACTCGCTTAATAGAGCCTCAGTTCTAAGGGGGAAATCGGGTGTGGGTACACCGGAAGAGTCAAGCGTTGAATTGAATGAGAATTTCCGAGCAAAGCATTCAGCCTTGTCAGCAGAAGAGGTCAGAACCTCAAACTGGTTGTACAAAGGAGGTATAGAGGGTTTGCTATTATTAAGTACACTCTTGCAGAAACGCCAATAATCCTTGGAGCCGAATTTGCGAGATGCAATAAGTTCTTTCATTCGAGCAGCAAATAGTGACTTTGCTTCATTGAGGACACACTTACACACGTTACGGGCAGAGACAAAGAGACGTCTATTGCAATCAGATATGTCGCTACGATATAGGTGGAAGAAGTGATTCCTATGGGCAATGGCAGCTGAGCAAGCAGCAGCGAACCAAGGGGAAGGGCGCGATTTGACCTTATATTTCCTTGAGGGGATGAAAGCCTTGATTTCAGCTTTAACCCAGGAGGAGACTTCGGAAGCATATTTCTCGTTGCTCGTTAATAGTAGAACAATGTTCTATTGGTAGGAGGTTCGTTGCAGGGGGTGGAGTTGAAGATGTTTACAGACACTACAGCATGATCGGAGTTGCCAAGAGGGAAAATCTACTGTGAATTCATTGCAAAGAACAAAATAATTGATTTGAGCAGCTACTGCTTTCACTTAGACCTACTGAAGGCATCAATCGGTGAAATGAAATAAAAAGCGTGTCATATTCTATCATCATATTATTAAGCTGCGTATTTATTTGATGTCCGGGCAAATAGTTTTTAACCTTGACCGGGAAGGTCTTTTTTTTTTCTTTTTTTTTTTTACTCATTTGCACTGTTCAGTAACTATTACATCTTCGGATTATCATTTTTCCGGTCTTTACGAAATTCTCTTTGTGGAAACGGTTTAGTTCTCTAACAGATTGCAAATGGCACCCGAAGGAGATCTTTGCTGAGAAAGATAAAAGGTTCTAGCAGCACAGAATTATGAAGTTGACTGAAAAAAGACAGAGGAGAGTTGAACAAAACAGAAAATAGACGTCAATAATGTCAGAAAAATGTCTTTTATTTTTACTTACTAAACCGAACGAACCTTTAGCTTTAGGGAAGTGTAGAACCACAGACATGACTTTTCTGTCGATCATTATACTGTGATAATGATGAAATGTTTGTCATCAAGATAACACACACACACAGACAGAAAGGAGAGAGAGAGAGAGAGAGAGAGAGAGAGAGAGAGAGAGAAATGGTGTCATAGTTTTCCGTATTGAATTAGTGTTTACACTATTTACAATGTTCGGACTGTTGTCCTCATCTTTGTTGTCATATTCACGAAGTTGTACGTTCCGGCCTTCTGTAGGTGATTGGAATCCTTTATTTCGTCCACCGAACTAGATTGTTCTAGTTCCAAGTGCAATACCTCTTCCGGATGTCTCACTATCAGTTATCAACCTTTTCAGTTATTTTCCTTTAACTCAACTCTCCAAGGTTTTTGTTCACCTCAGCTACTTATTGAATTTTAAACTGTTTGGGTCAAGTCACTGGATTCGACCAACGCTTTTGTCTACTGGGCCATGTGTCTTCAAGGTCTGAACTTTTTGAATACATGGTTTTCATTGCTTGGAAAATAATTTCATACCGGCTCGCGAAAAGGACACATGGACCAGTGGATAAAAGCGTTGATTGAGTCTAGTAACTTGACTCAAACAGTTGTGAGTTCAGTATCTGGCTACAGCTGAGGCAAACAAAAAAACTTGGAGAGTTAAGTTAAAGGAAGATAACTGAAAAGGGAGAGAACTGATACTGAGACATCCGGAAGAGGCACGGCACGTGGAACTAGTACAATTTGTCCTGATATTTTCAGTAGCAGATAGATCGCTCCATTTATATCAGACGCATAATCATTGTTGAAAATGAGTACTGTCGAATAGGAGACATGGCCATAACAGAAGGCTACTCAAAGAGAGAGTTAAAAGATATATATTAGAATTTCGACTTAGTCTCAAAAAACTTGAAATAGCAGAATTCCATTTATAGGCATGATGCTCTGAACTTTGCGAATGATTTCAGAATCCCCACAGAATGAAACCCTTGACAACGTCATTACTTTCTAATAAAGAGATTTGTAAAAGTCGAAATCTGGGTTTGAATTTAAAATGCTACACTAAAATAAATAATAAGCAATATATCTTGGCCGATGCAGAAAACGTATTGAATTACTTTGCCAAAGTAAATTTAAAACGTTCTCTTGTTTCTGCTAATTTCATTGTTGTTTGTAATGTTAAAAGTGTCTTTTAAAGAATTAAATTCTATATATATTTATCAACCAATAAAATTCCATCAGAAATACACGTGGACGTAGTTGTAAAACTACAACGTGTTATTTAGAAAATAACAAGGGTTCAGAACAATTTCGGGAGCCAGTTTGATCTACACGCACCCACACATATACACACTATGGAAAAGAAAACCAGCAGCCGTCGTCTAAGGCCTTGTCCACGCACACAATAGAATGGATTAACCAGCAACCGCCTACTAAGTCTTTGTTTACGAACTCACAAACACATTAGGTTGACCGTCACAAAGAAAGTCTATAAATACATTTTACATGGTACTAAGAACACTTAATAAGTTGATAATCTTCACTGCATGAAAAGTTGAACACTTTATTGTCATTGTATATTTCTGAAAAGAATATATAAAAGTTATTTCAATTGACGTTCTGCTTCTACATTTCCTCCAGAAAATAATTTTTTTGTGTTTCATTTAAAAGATGTGTTGTTGTTGTTGTTGTTGTTGTTGTTGTTGTTAAATGTTTGGAATCCCTCCAACTCAGCTAAAACAAATCCTTGGTTAGTCGGATTCCTAAAACATCTACTTAAAAAGGCGCGAAGGGCATAATAGCAATTATTAAGTTATAGAAACTGTTAAGTAATTTTGTTAAGTATTTTGTTAAATTAATATAGCCTAGGCTGGATGGCTTTAGCTTTCTCTCTCTTTAGAAGTGAGAACTAAACAGAAGACTAAATTTCTTGTCCTCAATCTATGACAATGCTATCTATTATATAATTTGTCTGAAAGCATTATTGTCAGGAATTTTGAAACTAGATAATAATACTTCATCCTCCCATCCGGAAACATTAGCTTTTAAAATTTGTCTTATATGCCAAAAAGTCTATAGGTCTCATCACAGAAAATAAGTATAAACGAAAAAAAAAAAAAAATTCAAAACAAAAAATAAACATTTTACAGTCAGATAATAGATCTAAACAATATGAATTTTATGGGAGAATCAGATAAAAAATATAGAATCAAGAATCTTTAGAAGTGAACATCTGAAATACACGTTTGACATCAGATATAGTCTCTTGACATTCATTTTGTGGCGTTTGACTGAGAAAGTACAATTTCTTGGGGCGTTTGCAGTAGTGTGATGGTTAGATCAATTGGTTAATGTAATGAGTTCGATCCTCACTAGGTATCCTTACATGGATAACCTTGTGTTCAACTAAACTTAGTGAATAACTGTGTTATGTTGGTATTAGCAAAACACCGAGAATGATGCGCCATTCCCATTAATTTCACGAGGTGATAAAATTGCGTTTCACTTTAAACTGTTTTATCATTTTCCGAAAAATCATTTAAATTCAGTTTCATTTTAAACGGATAAAAGAAAGATTATTTTGTTACACATATACAAAACAGAAAAATTTCGTTAGAAACAAAGAAAAGAGTACTGAAATGTTATGTAATATCGGTCCTCCTATATGGCAGTGAATGCTAGATAATCTCCTCAGAGATGAAGAAGAGACTTGAGGCAACAGAAATGTGGTTCTACAGAAGAATTCTGAGAATACTATGTAATGTACTTGTCAGCAACGACCAAGTTTTAGAGAAGAGGGAACAAATGACCACTTCTACTTAGAATCAGAAAGACTCAATTAAAATTTATAGGGCATGAGGAAAGAGGGTTTGGATAATTTACCCTTCGTAGGACATTTTGAAGACAAGAGGGCAGAGGAAAGCAGCGAATAACCTAACTAATGAATTTCCATAAATGGTTGACAGGACAGGGATGTTGAGTGATAGACAAATATTGCAAAGAGCTACAAGGGATAGGTAATTGTGGGGAACCATGATTGCCTACACCCTGAAGAGACACGACACATAAAAGTAGGTGTGTGGCCAGGAGCAACGTCACGCTGAAAAACCTTCTCCACCATCACAGACCGTAGTATATTAATAAAAATTTTCGCTGTTTAGGTTTCCATCAACTTTTGTCAATTTTCTTCTAACTTCGCTTTTGATGCAACCCCATACAATTAAGTGTCTATCACCAAATTTTGCCGTCTTTATGGCGTATCTTGCATTGTTTCTTTCTCTATTTTGCATTCATCACTAAAAATTACTTTTTTCCAGTATCCATATTAGACATTATTTTTAATACTTTAGTCTTCTATTAAATAATTAATTAATAGTTAATAGTGTTTTTTTACTGCTGCTATAGGTCAGTTCAAGTTCATCCGAAGAAGGCCGAAGTTTACAACGGCCAAAACGTTGTGAATATGGCAATGAAGATGAGGATAACAGTCCAAATAATGTAAATAATGCATAATACTTAAAATAATTTAACACCTTGCTTGTTCTATGTACATGTAATGGTTTCTGAAACTAGTGTATTTATTCTTTCCCCTACTCGTACTTTCGAAAATTACAAGTTCTTAAATGAATGTTCAATAACAATTCAAAACGAGGGCAAATAATTTTGATTTGCTATGACATCGAATCATTTCGATTTGTTATGTCTTTCTTTCCAATAACAATTTAGCACGCCTCCAATATGCTTGTCATACATTTCTTGTAGTTAAAAAGCGTGCGTGTGACTATTTTCAGTTCATTCTATCCAATAGTTTTGCTTTCTATATGGTCTGGATACACACAGAGACGCAGAAGAGATACACAGAAGAAAGGTGTTTTCGTTTAAAAATTGAAAAGATTCTGCATGTCACATGCACCGAGAAGGAAAAGGAAAAATAGACATTTTCTCCTTGTATGTTTTGAGTCTATTTCCAGATTCCTTCACAACAATTTTCTCTTGCACACGGGACGGAATTTGGTTTTTGTTTGTTATCATTTCCCATCGGTAATCAATCATCAATTGATCAATTTAAATTTCTGATATGCCAGATGAGGAGCGAAGAATTAAGAAGCTAGAAATAAAAATAATAAAATGCTCACAGGCAAATATCTTCCATTTAACGGACAACAATTTAAATTATAAAAATATGAAGTTGATTTTATGTTTGATGATTTACGTTTCTTACCACTAAAATAAATAAATATATAAATAAAATAATGGGAAATGCATATTTTTATAAACCCTGCACACGCACAGACATTAGAAGCTTGCTTATGGTTCTTTAACGTGAATATCTGAACCTTTTTCAAATCTTTTTGCATACCCTTAGCTATCAAATCTGCAAGAGTAAAAATGTTTTATTGAGAACAACACAGATATGAGGGTTGGATTTGTATGAATGACTCCTTGGCCCCGACAAAGGCAAATATCCATGTAAAGTCTGGTAAAATTGTCTAGCTTTACTGTTACACTTTTGACATATCTTCCTTACACTTAACTGTAAGTTAAATCTGAATCAGTTTCCTAAAATCAAACAAGTACAGAAATTTACATATCTGGGAAATATTCTAAGAGAGGACGGAAAGACGCGTATTGGGATGACCAAAATGCATTCTAAAAGCTAAGTAGACTATTAAGAGACAGAAAAATCTCGGTAGAAACAAAGAAAATAGCACTTAACTGTTACGTGATATCTGTCCTCCTGTATGAGAGCGAATACTGAACAATCTCCTCAAAGATGAGGAAAAGACTTGAAGCAACAGAAATATGGTTCTACAGGATACCATGGAACGAACATGAGAGACAACGGAAACGAAAATGACACTTTTGGGCAGGTAACGAGGAAGGAGAGCTTGGAAACCCTGGTACTCACAAGACAGATTGAGAGAAAGAGGAACAGATGAAAGCAACGCGAAACATAAAGGATGAGTTTGGTAGAGCAGAGTTTGGGAGAGATACCTAAAAGACAATATTTATTAAGAGCGACAAGAGACAGGAAAATGTGAACACGGCACATAAAAGAAGATCCATTTGTGGAGCAAGTATATAGTGACGATACAAAGATAATGAAAATTATTTATATAATACAAATGTCATGCGATAATCCAGCGCGAACAGTAGAAAACAAAACATCAACTTAGGTTTACCAAGTGGAAGGCAAACTAGATGGACATCTCTTTCCTTAACTTTCATGTCGAGAAATAACTGCTACACATGACTATATCTGATGAAACACATTGACATTCAAGTAAAACTCTTTTTTTTCCTTTATAAGTATATTTCATTTCTCAACGGTAATTTTTAGTGGTGAATATAGAGCTATATTGGAATGACCCGATGGTTGTGCTAGAACTTGAATCCGTTATAGAAATAGTCAGCTTAGAAGAAAATAGAGGGGAAGTGAATTGACGTTTTGAGTATTATAGGAAGTAAAATTATAAGCCCGTTCAAATTTGATGATGGTGTTAAGATAAATGCAGAGAATTATTGCATATTTTGGGGCAATACATTTTTTGAATGATACAGATATTAATCCAATAAAAAACATGTGATCCATCATTAAGAGATATATATGAGAATGGAAAACAATATTCAAGCAAAGAAATCTATAAAAAATAAGCAATAAAAACTTTTGCAAGTACCGTTAAAGTTGAAACTAAGAACGTCAACAAAATCAATGGTTGAACGACTAATGCAGTTTATAGAATGTCACGGAGTTTGTATTGCAAAATAACTTATTCAGATAATGAAATATATGTTTGTATAGCTATACTTTTGGATTCATTTCTAAATAAAAAAAATTATGTTGTATTTTGTTTGCATCATAGAACTTGAAATCCGTAAAAAAGTTATTACCAATATTTTTTAACATGGATATATATCTCACGTTATTAAGATTGTGGCCGCCAATTGTGAATCCTGGTAGGATTTCTAATTGTCTCAGAATCGTCGCACTGCATAGATTGAATAAGTCCAATGAGAAGACCCAATGTTGTCTTACACTCCTTTCTATTTTTGTATGTTTACTGAAGTCATTTTCTATACGTATGCAGGCGGTTTGCATCTAGATTATTCTAATATCCTTTCCAAATATGTCAAGCTTACCTAGCAGTTCCAACAGTTCTTTGTAATGTACTTTGTCAAATGCTTTTGCGCAATCTATAAAACACTGGTGTACATCCTTCTGCATTTCTGTTGCTAAGGAATTTAAATAAAAGATTATGTGAACACAAAAATGCTACTCTAATTAAAAGAGAAAAAATTTACTAACACTAAAATGTTTAGAAAGTGCTTTAAGCGCTAGATCATCCACAGTAAACTTGTGTCCAGGTTCTTTACAACGATTCACCATTCTTGGCATATCACAATGTGGGATATTTAATAACAAAAGTGATGAAAACAAAAAGAAAAAGAATCTAAATGAAATTGGTTAGATTATATACCGTCCCCCCCAAAGCATTCAAATTTTCAGCGTCGCTTTTTATTCATGCGCACGTGTGTAGTCACATCAACGTAAAAGACGAAACGCGTCACACAACTTTTTTCACTTTATTGTACATTTTCCCCTAAAATTGTTCTTGACATTTAAAAAAATTACATATTGTTTTTCTATGTGTGCTTATGTATATCTATATGTATATCTATATGTATATCTATATAAAATAATAGTTTTGTGATAAATGCGTTTGTAGACAACAATGTGGAGTGGATTTTCGTGTCGACCACGTTATATTGTAAGTTTTATCATTTTTCAGTGATATCAATGTGCCCTCGCTTTCCGTCAATGGTCATCGGGTGAGTATCGCGGGTGAAACTTAGTCGCGTGTAGACTATAAATTATTAGCAGAAATAAGAAAATATAGCATTTGCTTCACGTGTGTCCCATCTAGATAATTCCAAGCTGTAAAAATGGCGAGATGTTTCATACAAACTCCGATGCGATATAACAGAGTGATACGGCGACCCATCGTTGATTAAAGAAAAGTGAGCTAGTCTAGTAGATTTTGCTAATACATTGTAAAGAGTTTAATTCTCACTGAGTGCGTTATATACTTGCGACCAATGTTAAGGTTAGTAAATATAGAATTATCTTGAAAAGTGCGTAATATAGATCTAGCTCTTCTTTCACAAATGTGGGCAATTCAAAGAAATTAGTTCGATTCTCACTTTGATCTTACATTGCTGACATTGTTCCATCCTATAAAAGAATGTTAAGTAAAATGCTTGAATATGTCTGATTAGAAGATACATTAAATGTTTGCAATGTTTGTCTTAGTTCAAATCTTAACGACCCTTCGCCATAGTGAGTTCTACATACAAATCTTTACCCACCCACCGATATTTTAAATCGATATTTATTCATTCAGTTTTCTATCAGTAGAGTTGAATTAATCTTCCTGCTCTTGGAGAGCATGAAAATTACCAAAGATGAGCGAGTAGAGTGAGGGGGCAACTAGCATCTTATAAAATAAATTAAAAGCTTATAAAATATGTACAAAAGGTGATATAAAATCAAAAGATTTGGTACGAAATTAAAAGACATAGACACACATACATATACAAGCACAGACATATACAAGCACAGACATACAACACAGACACAGACATATACATATACAGCACAGACATATACAAGCACAGACATATACAAACACATACATATACAAGCACAGACATATACAAACACAGACATATACAAACACATACATATACAAGCACATACATATACAAGCACAGACATATACAAGCACAGACATATACAAGCACAGACATATACAAGCACAGACATATACAAACACAGACATATACAAGCACAGACATATACAAGCACAGACATAGACACACAGACATATACTCAGGTTTGGTAGTAAATGTGGGGAAGATTTTGAAGTGTTATCAATTGTTAAAGTCGAACTATAGTTGCAGTTTCTCTGTATTTGAATGAACCGCTTATTAGCGCTTTTCACTCGTGTGCGTGTTGTTTGAATGACCAGGTGTTACGATCAGCAGCGTGGATGCAGTGAAAGTGGAAAATTGCATCCTGTTTTATTGATCCTTTAACACTACGATCATTATTGGTAGCGAATCAGTGCAATGTGACGTTAACACAATTCGAAATTATCAAATCACAAACGCGCGCGCACACACACACACACACATACACACAGAACGCTTTATCGAAACAGTAATGATGATAACGACTGCAGAAATTGAAAAAGTAGTGATTATGATAATTATTCTTTATGCAGGCGAGATATCGAAATTGAAATCAGTATTGGTTCTACTTTTTAATTCAAAGGATAATGATGATTAATGAAATAGTGGAAAATGTGTTTAAGTCAACCACAGAAAGGATAAAAATACACTTTTTACTACGTAAGAACATAGATTGCTAATAAAAAATGGAAAAAGTGGGGAAACATAGTAGAATCCAAACATACTTTGTCGCAAAAGAAAAGTCACGAGTTTAGTTACTGAGAGGATATCTAAAAAAGCGAAACCAAGTCTCTTATTGTAATTCAAAACAAATGCATCAAACTGTTAATAAGAAAGCAAATATGGGAAAAAACCACAAACAAAGAAAATCGTCTTTATGGAGACTAAAACAGATCATGTGAATAACGAAATTGGCTCAAAGGGAATATAAAGAAGAAAAGAGAGAGAATCGGAACAGTGATGGGTTGCGAATCTTGAAAACGACTTGCGTTCACTTATGTAAACAAATGGAAAGTGGCCCAGAAAATAAAGAAAGTAAAATACGTTAAAGCTTTGAAGTCGAGACCAATCACTTCATCCAAGAAAGATATTTGGTTGTTGGGAACAAAGAATAGAGATAAAATCTGACAGATCATAGGCATTACAGGATTGAGATAAAGCAAATAGTTATTGTAAAATCTCGTCTTCTGAAGAGTGGATGTAATTCCGAGAAACCCAGAGCAGCATTAAGAGAAGGAACATATTCATTATTACTGCTTATATATATATATATATATATATATATATATATATATATATATGTGTGTGTGTGTGTGTGTGCCTGTGTGTGTGGAGGTGTTTGCGTGTAAAATAGGATACAGATCTTTTGGAATCTAATGAAGTCTAGAATGGTGAAACGTGTAATCAAATCTAGTTTCAATAAAACGCATTTCCATTTGTCACACACACACACACACACACACACACACACACACACACACACACACACGCGCGCGCACACACGTGTGTGTGTGTGTGTGTGCAATATTCATTAAAAACGACTGACAAGGTGCTATAGTTAAGTTTTTTTATATACTTTTTCATGTGTTCTTATAATTTTTTCTTTCCTCCAAGACATAAATTATATGAAAATTGTCTAAATGTATAAAAATATATCCAAGCGCTTTCGGATATACTTTTAGCTATTATCAAAGATGAACTTTATTTTACTTTTAACTGAATGTATGGATTGTTTTATGTATGTATCTAGAGTTATAGGAATGTTTTATTTTCCAAACATGATCAACACATTGTGGCCGTGTTCATAGTTGAAATTACTGAGTATTGGCTTTTTTTTATTTATTTATACTCCTTTTATTATTTTTAGCCTTTTTTACATGTGGATGATGCTATTATATTTTTATTGTCAACGAATATATTACCACACCCTATCTGTAACATACTCGTTGGTAATACAAATATAATAGCTTCATCCACAATTAAAATTTCAATTATAATAATAATCTCTGAGCAGTACTAAAATAGATGACCCAGAAAAATAAAATGGGGAACAGATTTGTATATTGTAATTAACATAAGACAGCATGCAAATAAATCTCCAAAATTTGAAATAGTCAATTTTGGTGTAAGTGGATGCGCAGGTGGTGTAAAGGTTGGAAGCCCGGAACGAAAAATCGGCGAACCAGGTTTGAATACCAGCCAAATTCGTTCCATTCACTTTCAACATCATTGGGAAAAGTATAAGTCTATCCTTATGGATTAAATAGTATGGCGGATTGAGCTCTTTATTTTTGCTTGTCAATAAGTCTAAGTAAAATTCAAAAGCTGTAGGCCATGGAGTTAGCATCTGCCTCTAGTCAAAAACCTCCTTGCTACAGAGATGGTAGCAATACCGCTATTTTTACCCCATGTGACCCACTGTAATATTGATATATGTTCTAATGAATATACTATCTAATCTTATTATGTTGATATTTCTATTCCTTCTGTGTCAAGATCGGACAAATAGATAATAATACTGTATATATAATCTACATATTGAGTCTGCATCAATTTTTATTATGTTTTCCTGCCAATTTCCAGTGAATAGGCGTTGGTCCTGTACAGATATTATAAATGTTCCTGTCTTTACTTCCAGACTTGTACTCTTTAGCCATTGATGAGCTTTTGGTTTATTTACATCTGCATCATTACTTCTAAGTGTCATGTAAGGATTTTTATTCCCAGATGGTTTTTAGTTATTTAATCCTTGTATTTTAACATTCTTTTTTTATGATAGTACTTGCATTTCTTGGTTGAGTACTTTTACCTATTTTCTTTACAGTGAAATTGAGTTCCTTTATGGAGTAAAAAGATTTTATTTAATTTTTTTTTACTTTTCCCATTAATGTTAAGTTGTAGCATCCAGTCAGATGTGGCCACTAAATATTGTTTTCAACCAATAGTATTAATTTTAAATAATAATAGAAATTTAATACATCCTTATTAAAGGAAAGTGATTTCCAAGACCAGCTAATATTAAAGAGTAAATTAATGAAGGCTGTCGTTGGTGACAGATGTTGGGGACAAGTCAAACGTAAGATTAATTCTTTTGGCGCTGATTATAGTAAAATATTCAGTTTAAATAGACTAGCGGCGCAAAGAGCAATAGAAGATAATGTAAACTTGTCGTTTTAAAAGGGAAATATGGCTAAAGTAACCATACCTAAGGCGTAGCTAGCCTCCTTGTTTATAATTATCAATCTCAAGCAGGTAAGGCTGTATTAAGTAGAATGTTTCTCGAGGCAGCGAACATGGCCGCTGAACAACATGCATAAACAATTAGGAACGTTACATAACGGCAATCGGCATATCACTAGGATTATATAAAGAAGCTCTTCATAAGGAGTTCGATCTAAATCAGTTCGACTCTTATTTGGTCGAGTTTTCTTGCTCCAAAGTGACTTAGCCACCAGATGTGACGGACTCATAGTAAATAAGATTTTGGAAGCGTAAAGAGCGTTGGAACAGAAACGACTCCATTCCTCAAAAGTTTCTCCTATGAATTGTACTTGAGGCTACCAATGGAACAATGAAGTATTCCTTAACATTCTATCATGATGAATTTTCTATCCAATAAATATCGTGGGGACAGGATTTCTTTTTTGACTCTTAATTATGGCTCAGATATTGTCAAATCACTTGAAGGCTATGTTGCATAGTTTGGTTGGCCCCGAGTAGTTATGCTGAAAAGGGACAGTCTATTCAAGATAATTTGCATTTGACGTATGTATACGTTCGTAGATAAATTAGAAGTAAGTAATGAAGACTTGCTTATCAGTTTAGATCATTTCAGGTTTTCCAATCGGTTTAGATATCACATTTTATTTGCAGCCAAATTTTAGTCGATGTTTCGCTTCTGGATTCATCACCTGGGTGTGTCTCTAGGGAATACTGAGAAAGTTAATGAGATCATGAGATCGCTTTTATCTTCTCCAGATCAACTCGTCAAGTTTGTTGCTAGGACTTTTGCCTTCGAAAGTTAAGGGCGAACTTGATCCTACCCGTTTTCACGTTTTTTGGTGCTACCATCTTGAACAAGTACACAGCATATGTCTCTGTTTGTAACAAACATTGCAGAGATCGTTGAGGTCGTAAAAAACAGGTTATAGGAAATCAAATTTAACCGCATTCGATCTGTGGTTGAGCTTTTAGAAGGGTCATCGTCCTCAACGGTATTATTGCAGTTGGACAGTCAAGGCATGTAAGGTGCTCAGTATTTGGTTTAATCTCTATTTTCAGTTGGTCAGAATACCTGAGAAGGTCAAGGCTTCAATGATAAGGCTTTCAATGTCTTATTTAAAGGGAAGGCCGAGGTATACGCTTTGCGCATCTATTATATATTCTTTTATCTATTCTTCTTTATGCTAGAGAACAGAAACACCAAAGACTCTATGACATTGTAAAATTAGATATGATCATTAAATCTAAACCAAGAGATCAGATTTAGTCATCATAAGCATAGAAAGGAAGATCTGCTACATAACTGATATCACTGTTCTAGCAGATCAAGGAGTGTAACTAAAAGAAAATAAAAGGTAGGAAAATATACAGACTGTTTTAAGAGAATTGAAAACATTGTGGATTATGGATATTTCTTTAGTATCAGTATTAATAGAAGCTAATGATCTTGTAATAAAGTAGGTGTCCTGACAAAATAATGAAACTTGAATCATTCATATTAAACTTTACGTTTTATTATTTTACATTTCGACCTGCCTGTGGTGCAAGCGACCCTTGATTTCGTTCGAAACGCGGTACTTGTATTCTTGTGTGCGATGTATCAGAGCCTGCAAAAAGGCTCTTTCAGTTGTTTTTTTTATATAAGTGAGTATATTACAAATCTTTCCCACACTTGAAAAACTGGATGCAGATGTGACGTCATGTGCTTCTCCATTCGGCTACCGAGGGTGATACCAGGTCAACTCCTGATGCACCCGTCTTCTTTGATGGTCTGCGTTATATATTCAGGCATAATACTACAATGTCTTCATATTCTAAAACGGTGACAAGAACTGAAACTGTCCAGATAAAATCAGCTTGAATAATGAAAGTAAGGTCTGGAATATTTGGGAATTTGCCGAACCTTGAATCCTAATGAAATCCAACAGATACTAAATAGAATTAACCAAAAGTAACATGCACTCTAGTCTTTTCTAAAAAAAGACAACATAGGCAGACATAATCCAGGAAGTAGAATGTAAATCAGGATGATAATTATGATCAAAATAGTTTGAAAAAACACAGAAAAAGTAAGATAGAAAGAATAAAAACACCAATAGCAAGGAATGAAAAAGAATACACTTGTATATATATATATATATATATATATATTTACCAGATGTCTTATTTTGAATGCTAAAACATTCACAGCAGTCAGAATATTTCTCTATTTATTAGATGGATTGTCAACATTTCATATCTACTGGGCTATCAATATTGTGTACACAAAATCCTTTGAGAATGATAAAAAGCCACACATTTTTATGAACCAATGTTCAGAAAATGTGAAAATATCGTTGTTACCAAGAAATAAAAGAAAACAGTAAAAAATAATGCTTTCATTGGTAAAAAAGAAGAAGTAAAAATCGAATATATTTCCGTTTTTATTTCAAATAATCTAAAAATAAAACATCCGACTTTGTTTTCCTCCTGACAATAACAAAGTCTTTGATGCTAAAGTAGCCTATTTCAGTTTAACTTCCTATATAAATGTCTAAGTTACACCTTTACATGATGCGGTTCTTGATCTTTCGCTATCTCTCTCTCTCACCCTCTCTCTCTCTCTCACACACATACATACACACACGCACGGAAAACAAAGAAAGATATTTTAGATGCTGGAAATTTGCTTTACATAAGTTTCTTATTTTCAATAATAATCATAATTCATATTTATTCATATAATTGTTAATAGTATTTAATATAGATACATGAGCACTGAAAAGTTCTCGTCCCTGCACATTTCAAATTTTCTGGGGGAACTTCTGCTTGGTCAAGCCAAAAACATTTTAGCACCAACCTCGTAAATATTACATAGCTTTAGATAATATTTAGCTATTACATCAGTTTACTATCTGATGAGAATTTTATTTTTTTGCATAAATATTTAGATTCAGCAATTAGTGAAAAAAGATATGCAGGATATGTAACGGCTATCAGTGCCGAATGTGAACTCAGCGAGCCAAGTTCAAATCCTGACGTAGTTTGTTGTATCCACTTTCGTAAAAATGCCTTTGTGTAATACATTCATTCTTTCACTCAATGGATTAAATTGCAGAGTAGACTAGGCTCTTTAGCCTTGAATGGTAGTCAGTTCAGAAGGAAAACTCGTAATTCAAAACAGTAGAAAAGGTAACAGGAAACCACTTTCTCAAGAACGCATGGCAATTTACAGATTGCCAAGAAATAAACTCTGTGAAGAAACATGATTGTCTATGTCCTGAAGGGACATGGAATTAAAAAATGTACCCAAGAAACATAATCTACTCACTGGAATCAGAGGGAAATTACATGCCAATATTCCCAGTAAATACAGGAAATCTTTAATAAATGTTCGAATAAATACATTCAAAGTAGGTAGTTTGGGTGAAATATTCTTAAATGAATCGCACCATTTTTACATAATTATCATGGAATTCTGAATATTGAGAGGCAAACGAAGCTTTTATCTGTTTACCTTTTTATTGGACTTATTGTTGGTTTTTGTAATTTGCGATGAATTCTATTTAAATTTGTTTTTAACTTCGTCTTTTGTATATTTAGATATATTTCTTAAAGTGAGAAATCACTAGAATCAGTGTTTATTTTAAAAGAGGAAAATAATTGTTGATAAATCAAGAGTTATCGTTACGGACATGAAGACAGGGAAACATAAACACACACACATATTTGCAAAGACTCTCTTTCTCTCTCTCTCTCTCTCTCTCTCTATATATATATATATATATATGTGTGTGTGTACTAGTGCGCGTGTGAATGTTTGTGTGTGTGTATACATGTATGTAAATATCTATGCATATTTATTAATTGTTTACGCACGCACATTGCTGGAAAAATGAGGCCTATTTTTTTGATAATGATTTTTTAATTTCTCTTTTTTTATTGTAATAGCTGAAAGACATGAAACCATTACATGACAGTATTAGTTTTAGCTTTTGCTCTGTTTTTCTTTAAAAAACTGATTTGTTTCGGTAAGTTGTCTAATAGTTTTTTACCGTGTGATTCATCATTAATATTCCATTCTTCTATCACCTATTTCCATTCAGTTTAATGTCTTCATCTTTGTTATTATTATCACAACGTTTCGGTATTGTGCTATTCGGTCTTCTTCAGGAGTCTGTCAATACATGTAACCTTCCTGGAATTTCGAATAAAACAATTTATTTAATTTACGGAATAGATTTTTCTCGTTTCGCTGCTCATACCTAGGCTTATACCGTATCATATTTTTATTTTATAATTCTCAGCTATTGGACGCCATGATTCCACTGAATGTAACTCTTTTACTACGAAAAGCGCACAGGGATTAAAACTTATAATTGCTTATGTCATCGAATTCACAAACCACGGGATAATAGATGGCCATGGAACATCGATAGATGTCTGAAAGCGTGACTCGTCATTTCAGAGAAAACATTCAAAACCCTGAGAATCACACTGACCATGAAGTTGAAAAAATTGTGGACAGCAACGATTTGTTTGCACATCGCTTTAATGAAAAGCCAGCTTCATTTGCTCTTCTTGAATTGTTCTTTTTGCAACAAGTGTTTATTTTTAATTTATGAACTTTTGTGCAAATTTTGCCAATAGAGTATTTTTACGGTGTTTCAGAACAGCAATGTTCAACCTTCTGATATCTCGGCTTGCTCTCAAAACAGGTATTCCAAAAACAGGCATTCCTTGCCGTAGAACACTTCATTTGAAATATGTGGCTAATTATCTGAATTGTAGAAAATAGAATCTATACCTTAAACTTTTCTGAGTATCCAGATAAACCATTTTTGTTTGATGAGAATAGGCAATGTTCAGTTTCATTTATACTTTTGAAAGATATTTTGAAACAAAAATGGCAGCTCCAGTAAATCGACAATGTGATAATACACAGAGGTGACATGGATGAAGTTTGTGTCAGAATTTAGTACATATGCATATCTACTAGTTTGTTCAGTTTTGTTTGTTAATTCATTTAAATTTATCTGGGAATCATTGAGAGAGAGAGAGAGAGAGAGACAGACAGACAGACAGACAGACAGACAGACAGACAGAGACAGATATTCTTGCCATTTCCATATATTTCTAACATTAAAATAACTTTTAAGCTAGTGCAAATAAAACTCTGATCAAATTTAAAGCAGTTATGACAGATGAAAAGTCAAAATGTCGGTGATAATAATTATATGCTACCCAATAGATTGTTTTGCATGAATTGGTTTTATTCTTATTCATAATAACCAAAGATTCGAAGTAAAGCTTATGAACTGTATGAAGTGCTAAAGCCCAGACTATTTTACAATAGTGTGTATTTGAATAAAGACAAACACAGTTGTAGGGATAAATACTGGTATATTTGTAAGAGGTAATTAACAACAGAGTGATTAGTAATAAGGAACGCCGGTTAGTAAGTAACAATAGCAAAAGTCTACAGTCCAACGGTATGTAATGGTAACCTGATCTCGATTGCTGTCGCTGAACCTACTCCTTCACACAACACAACTACTCTCTCTAGCACTGACTTATATCATTAAAAAATATTAAGATCAAGGCGTACATACTGATTCCTTTAGGAACAGTTGATGGAACAGGACAATTTCTATAATCACCAACAAACGTGTGTGGCATCCAACAATAAGCTTGACATAATTTCAGATTTCGTCTAAGATACAACTCAATAGGTAATTACAGCTCTTAAACTTGCACACGCACACGCACACATACACATATGTGGACGCATATGCACAGATATATTCACATAGAGATATACAAACTTATTTGTACACATGCACAAATACACATATATAGACGCATCTGAACAGATATATGCACAGAGAGATACACAAATTTCCTGTACACACAGACACAGACACACACACATATATATGAATGAGTATGTGTGTTTATGCAATTTTGCAGTCTGTGGCCTAATTAAATGCAATCTTATCGAGTTATTTGCCTTGTAGACATTTGCAGATGGATTTTGACAATTGCCTCAGGTTCTACGCAGTGTTTAATGAAATACATTGAATCTAATCAGGAACTCGACGCTACGAAGCCAGCATGCCTGCGCATCATTGTCAGTTTGCTTGAAACAAGCAATCTGCTAATGTGCGCGCCTTTTTTCACGCTTAAACACTTTTTTCTTTTTTATTTCTTACGAGTAATCAGACAGTGCACGTCAATGGTGCAAAATAAACGAATCGATTATCAAACATTAAAATATTGGGCATTTTTTCGGAGTATTATAACCTATAGATTTATGATTGGGCTAACAACCAAAGCAGAAAAATACACACACACACACACACACACACACATACATGTACACAGTTTTAGACATAAGAGAGTAAATAAATAATTTAATTGAATGTCGATCTGTCAATAACTTAGTAGTGTTAAGTGCATTAACACTGAAGGTAATTATGTTGAAAATATTTGTTGTTAAAAATAAGACTTCTTAACAAAAGTTCACTGACTAATTAACATATGCATTGCATATAAATTTGTGACCATAGAGTTTCCTTTGATACAATGTTTTATATATATATATATATATTTTTTAGCATACAATGTTTTTATATATATATATATATATATATATATATATATATATATATATATATATATATATAAATATATATATATATATATATATATATATATATATATATATATATATATATATATACCTCTCTTTTAGTATGTTTCTACCTCCATATACCAATGTGTTAAAAATATCGGTGATGAATGCATTACTTGAGGATAAAGTTTTATGGCGAACAGTCTTTATAAGTAAAGTTCTCAATATTTAAAAATAAACCAGTAATACTAAACAATAAAAGAAAATGTTCAAAAACTTCCTGATTTCATGTTTCGCAGATTTAATTGCTCTTCAGTGGGTTAGATACATCAAGAGATATCACAAATTACATCACACACACACACACACACACACACTTGAGAGCTAGTGTTAATAAAAGAGTGTTCGATGTAATATAACAGAGCCATTACGTATATATTAATAAATAATTTTCTTTTTAATTTTTGTTTTTAATAATATTTTTATAGTTTTAGGTCAGTTTATTTTAATACATATTTTTTTAAATACCATTAACCTCGTTTATTTTAAATACAATATATTTTATTTTTATTACCTTTACCCCCCCTCCAAACACACACACCTCTAAAAAACAGTTTTCCCCGTATAATATATTGACTGCACCATCAATACTTTAAGCAGATACATTATATCAAAATTTAAATTATGTAAGGGTCATTCTCTACTCAGCAACTGAATATTGCGTTGTGCATGAAACTCCCTAGTCGTGCTACAGGTGAATAATAATAATAATATAATATATATATATATATATATATATATATATATATATATATATATATATATATATATATATATATATATATATATATATATATATATATATATATATATATGTATATATGTATATAACAATTTATGATATTTAATATATGTTAATATAAGATATGTTAATATATACAATTGAATTGTCTAACCTGATGAGCGGATATGCGACAGTTGAAATCGGAAGATAAATATTTGAACTTTTTATTTTATTTATTTACTATACCCACATGCGTACATTGGTATACACATATATGTATTTACACATCCACACACTCATGCATATATATGTGCATTTTATGCAAATATAAACGTATACATATGAAGATTATTATAATCTATCTATCTATCTATCTGACTTTTACCCTTATACATACATATTAATGTATGACAATATAAATTTCCATTGATCAAATATTCTTAAGTTGTTTACCTTGACATTTATGTCTTTCTTTAAGCACATTACTCTATTATTGTGATTTTGCCTCTCCTTAGCGTGCAGACGACTTCACAGCAAAACCATGAGATAGTATTTCAGTGTTTGTGTTCGTGTGCTTAACCAAGAACGCTACTGTTGAGACTTCACTCATGGCAGTTCGAACTATTTTCCTTTTTTTTATTGAATTTTTGTAAAACGAGTTAGTCTCTATCAAAAAAATTTTGTTTTTGGTAAAGAGATTTTGAGGATACTCTTAGATATTTTGGATAACAAAAGTTTATAACCTCGGCAAACTTTCTTAAATAATTGTCCGCTTATTATACATTGTGGATCAGTACACATGCGAATCAGTACCATTAACATAGAATGGAAATGACCTTTAATCCTAAAATAAAAGTACTTTGTGGGCTCGTTTTTGATATCTGAATAGTTATACTTTTCATTTTAATGTAATGACTCATTCATGAAATAAAACCTAAAACTGTCTAATTTGGAATGATGGGTTCATCTGGGGTAGAAGGACTCTCTTTACCGAATAACATTTATTACATTATTTAGCATTCAAAATAATATTTACTTACAATCATCATCATCATCATCAGCAGCAACCGTAGCAAAAGATTGATATTAGCCGTCAAAGACTCCTGACTTGAATCTAATTGAAAACTTATGGGATGAATTGAAAAGGAGCGTAAGAGAGAAAAGAGAACAAGTAACCTACAACAACTTGAAGATCATGCAGATGAAGTGTTGCAAAATAACCCCGCAGATGTTTGTGCTAATTTAGCAAAGATTTACTGAAAATAGCGAAAAGTCTGGTTACTTTGCTGTTAACTAGGTTCAGACTACGAGCCACAATGGGAATTTCGTAACTATCTGATCCACCAAGTCGTCCATTAGCTTGAATATTCATTATACGAATAAACAGAAAATCAAATTATTAAAGTCAATACGATATTTGACGATGTTCTGTATGCAATTGCGGAATACGGTATATTAAGACATCATGGTCAAACAGAAAGTCACATTATTTATAGATAGCAACAAAACCGCACATGTAGTAAGACGAGCATATGACATTAACCTCGAGTGTGATTTGAGGTCGACAGAATGTATGAAACAGCGTAGGATAATAGAGTGAATATAGATTTGGATATGGATTACAAAAATATTACTTTACTTCACAAATGCTAAGACGGACAGTATCAAATTCAACCCCTGAAGTCTCTGGAAGTAGAATTACTTTGTGGCAATTATGATCTGTATTGCAAGCCAACAATTACTTTCTTGGAGGTGGTGGAGAATTTAAGAAGAAAATAATGATAGGATAGTAGTGTTGATCTCCAATGACCTTGAAGATCGTAAGAGGTCAGTTATGGATTGAAATATCCAAAATAAAAGAACTCAAAAACACTTTCTCAGTTTTAGTTTCAAAACTTTGTGCAACTCTGAAAATTTTCAAGATTAAAGTTTAATTTTTTTGCAGGTGTTTTAAATAAAACTACAAAAGTACAGAAAGTCCCAGTAGCTCTGTAAGCGATATATTTTTCTCAAAAGAACGAGGCAAGCGAATAAATCAAATCAAAGAGATGCTTCGAAATGTTCGAAATTGTGTCAATTGACGTACAAATCAGTTGGTAAAGTTTCAAATATTTCGGACATTATTGGATTCCTTAACTCTCTTGATCTTCCAAGTTTTTCTCTTCACAGGTTTCAACTAAAAGTTAAGACGATCATTATGCTTCTTAGAAATATCAATCCTGCCCAAAATTATGCAAAAGAACCTATTTTCCTTTCAAATCGCACCTCTTACATCAAGGCAGCTTAACTGAGACAGGTAAAAAAGAGAATGCGTTAATTCTCAGGACACCCATAACTCCAACAAACTTGCTTTTTGAACCAATCAATAACTTTTTTTTATCAATCCATAACTTTTTCAGTACCACCAACGAGGCATAAGGACAATCTCTTAATACCAGGGCTTCAACTTGAATTCTTCATAATTTTCTCTGGTTTTCTCGTGTTGAAACTCTAAACAATCTTTTCTTAGAGCTAACGAGTGGCCAAAGCACTATCGTAGTGTCAACCTAAAGGACTGACTACATCATTTGTTTTGTTCATATGATATATTTTGAGTGACATCTACCTTTTGTG
>CAHIKZ030005437.1:30000-282500 GCA_903632075.3 Acanthosepion pharaonis
TTTTGACTGTCTTGGTATTTCTGAAAACTAGGCTATAACAATAATTGTTAGAGAAAGCAGTATTGATACTCATCCGTATTAACGAATAATAAAATTATTTCAGTAGGCAATATAAATAATATTTATCAATTTCCGAGTTGGTAAATTAAGGCATTAGGAAGGTGGCTACAAAGTCATTGTTTTAATTTCTAGGCTGAGAAGACTTACCGTCTGACTCATGTTCACGTTGCAGCTTATGTTTTTTTCTAACGGCTGTGAATCCTTCCCCTCCACTCCTTGAGGGCGTACGCTGCTCTTTCCATTACTCTTTGTATTCTTTTGTAACTGATTGAGGTTGTGATTGATAAGCCTTTTGGAAATTAGCTTTAGGTTCATATATCTGTATAGGGATATCAGGTAGTTTTGCAGCCATGCCAATTTTTGATGCAGTTTCCCTGATCACCACGCCTCCATTGGTGTTTCATATCAGGTCCGTACTGGTTCGATAATTTCTGTCTGAATTCCTTGCATGAGGAGGTATCATTAGTTACAATTGAATAAATGTCATCAGATGAGGACATTAGAACGACTGTAATAATGTAAAAAATCGTTGTTTTAATATTTCCTCATTAACAGTGCAGCAATGTAGGCGAAATTTGGCTTCAAATCAAAGTAAAAAGAAACTCAGTCTCATAACAAATGTTAAATTTCGAAAAGCCAAAGTGAATATTGAAGAAGCATTTACATATTTAAATGCGTCAGTAGGAGTCACAGTAGAAAATACAAATCTGAGAGTCGGTAGTAACGAATCTATCTTTTTGAGACCTTGAAGCTTCAGTTATTAAGGAGGCCACTTTGCAACCATCAACAATAGAACAATATCCAACAAAGTCCAATGGGCATTGCTTGTCCTTCCGAGGACTTCGAGATCAAAAGAGGTAGAAGGTCATCAATGGAGATTCGTTAAGAAGTGAAAATTTAAGTTTTAGTATTAAAATGTAGCAGCCGGACGAGTGATTGAGAATTCAGATGTCTTTTTATCATCCCAATTGTCTCTAGTGTAAAGGGTTGAGCGTTATAGAACATTATTAAGCTGTGTATAAACGAAGGATTCGAGGATCCATCTGCCACAGTGTAGGTTATGGAGAGCTTAGCTCGCAAGACTCCAAGAAAAGTTTGAAATTTGACTAATAACAATAGTTCAGCATAACCTTCTATCCTTTGGAGCTCTTAGTAATACTTGTCCATCCCACTATTCTGTCATATTTTCACACGCTCGTCGACTTGATAATACTCCAGCGGGACTTTAACTTGCACGTTCGAGTCGTGTTGAAGTTTTATCGTTTATCAGCGTTGTTGACTAATTATCGTAGAATAACGATCTTGAAGTTGTAATAAAAGCAACAGAAAATAATATGGAATAAATATTTATTAAAAATTAATAATTCCTCCAGTATTTGCTCTCAGAATTTACGAGTAATTGTTTTTCTTTGTTAAAGAATTTCAGAAAAATAAACAAAAATGAAATGAAAAATACTTTTTTTAACATTTCCTTAATACAAGAATTGGAATTTCTTTTTATTTAAACTCTTTTACTTGAGCTTCAAAATGTTTATTGTCAACGTTCTGTTATTTCAGCTGTTTATTATTGCAACATTGTGTCTTGGCGAGTGAAATTGAAGATAACTCTTTTATTAGCGAGCAGTAAAAGGAAGATGTCGAGATTTAGAGAAAGAGGAAGTACAATGACGATAAATTTCTGCTTCAGTTTGATCAGTAACTATTCCTTGGCCGAAGTGACTAAAGTGGTGTCCATTGGAAACGAGGTGTAGATGTATGGGATGTGTGTTCTATCGAAAAATATTTTTTCCTTTTCAATTTTGCGTTGTTTGCATTAGCGGTCAGAACGTTTACGACATAGTGTCGTGATAAAAAGCAACAATAATAAGATAGAGTAAACCTGACGCAACAGGGATGTAGTTTCTACAGACGCATACTGAGAATGGTATGGCCAGAAAGCCTGAGCAACGAGGAAATTTTAAGGAAAATGTAAACAAATATAACGCTTGTGCTTAGATTCAAAACGAGACAGTTTAAATTTCTGCGACACATAATAGGTATAGAGAGTATGGGAAATTTGATACACACAAGAGCATATTGCACTCAGGAAGGACAGAGAGAAACAGTGAGTAACTTACCTAACAATCTTGTATAGATGGATGGCAGATCAGGGACTAGCAGGGATCGTCAGCAAAGAAGTTACTCTGAACAGAAAGTTGTGGGGTGCTATGACTGCCCAAGTTCTGATTTACACAGCACAGAAGAAGAAGAAGAAGGAGGGGGGAGGGGGAGGAGGGGGAGGAAGAGGAGGAGCTTCGTAATAATATAATAAACTCTATATAAAATTCTGTGACTTCCGTTAGTCCGCCCCACCCTCTAAAATAGCCATACATTGACGTATCGAAACCAAATTTTGAGGAAAAGTGCAAACAGGTAAGGGTGTATAAAGTACAATTGGTTTTACTAGGGTGTGTAGCGTAGTACAATAAATTTATATTAATTACTTTGGAAAAATTAAAATGTTTATTATTTAACAAACAAAATACTCCCACTATTTAAAAAAAACAATTTAATGATTAAAATAAAACATACTTATTCAATAAATATGTAATATTGTTTTTTTGCATATTTTTACTTTAAGTTTTTATATTCAAGAATCTAGTTTCCAGCTTGCCCTGCGTTTGCGGGAACTATAAACAAGTCACAAGGCCAAATGCTTCAAAAAGTTGGAATTTGGCCCCAGAAAGAAATATTTACTCAAGAGTAAGAAATCCTAAAAATTTATTCTTCGTTGTTAAAAAGGAAACAACAAAATTTTCTTATAAAATTGTTTAACATGAAGTCCTATAAAATTAAATTAAACTAAAGAAATTATTAAACCGCCAAATAGGATTTTTGCAAAGTATTTTCCCAATCAATTCAAACTCTTCGATTGGTGTGCGAAACTGAACGAAACGTAGAGTTTGTAAATCTCGACAAAAATGTTAGCGATAAATTCAACAATACAAAATACTGTGAGGATTTCAACACGTATTACAAAAAACGTATTACAAAAAAACCAAAAAAACACTAGTAGTGAAAAAGCTCAAGATGGTGTAAGACTCGTCAAAAAATGATAACATTACGAGAAACTTTGTTCTTCATTTTTGTTATTCTATGAACTCAGCCTTTTGGTTGATTCCTGCAAATTGGAATTATTCGGATACATAGGAACAGTTTGAGCGTGGTTAGAAAGATCAAAATCCACATGCTATATCAATGAACTGTACGTTTTTATATAATGATAATGTATTTATGATTGTTTTTTTTTTCTCTTTTGCAGCTTCTATAAACAATTCTGATTTTTTTCTTCTCGAACAATTTAAATGAAGATACTCGTCAAATTTGAGACTGATGAAAAAACTTTAAAAACAAAAGAATGAAGTGACATTTCAACTTGGCTCATTAAAATTTTTCGACTATGACAAAACTTTGCTCACTAAACACTAAATTTGAAATTTTAAAAACTTAACAAAGCATATAATTTATGATTATATACTTTTATACTTAGACTAGTATACTTCTCTTGGTTGCTATACTCATAACGTTTTAGTCTGTGTATTCTCTGACCATCTTCAAGTGTCTCTCGTACATAGTAATCTCAATATTTTGAACCGAACCTTTTATTCAATTGACGAGGATAGATAGTTTTTATGCTTCGGGGGTCTCTCATACCAGTTAATACTCATTAGTCTATTCACGAGAAGGTTACCGTGTAGACGCCTGAAGAAGACCGAAAGGTACAGCAGCCGAAACGTCATAAGTATAACGATCAAGATGAACCTGAAAACATATAATAATGATAATTTCTCATTAAAAAGTATAACATAAATTATATAATTCATTTCAATCTTTTATTCTGCACCCCTGGTTATAATTTAAAAGATTCCAACTGTTTGTATGTGGAGATATCACATTCATTTAACGCTAAAAATGATATATCTCTCATTTTTGTTACAGTCTTCTTTTAAATATTTAATTTTAGAAAGTAAAACTACGTGTATCTCTTTTGTCACATTTGATCCAGTAACTAACAAAATACAAGTAATATAAATATCGACTATCAAAAAATAAGCGGAGACGAATTATCGAAACACGGTTTGAAGTACTGTGACGATAGATAAATTTTACTGTTGAATCAAAGGATTTCGTCAATAAAGCATTGGAGTTTTTCTAAACGTTTCAATGGCGTTTATATTTAGATTTTACTTGCTGACCTGTGGAATGAATGGTTGCAAGTCAATGAGCACTCATGTGCTATTTGTCACTTTGACTCGTAAATCGATCCGAATCGTTACTATACTTTCACTTGAAACCGCGGTAAACAAGCTTTCATATATTAATTTAATGCTTATAAAATTAATGATATGCAAACAGATAATAATAATAATTTAAACTATTAAATTATTATTTATATATATATATATAAGTACAAGGTGTGCCAGTTAATTAAGGGCAAATATCAATATAAAGAAATGTATGGATATAAAGTAAAAAGATGAGTATAGTTAAAAACATGCACAACACCGTTTCGTGGACGGTCTCGATGCAGCCTTGAAAACGACTGCATTTCCGGATTAGATGTTTTCTCGTTCATGTTGAACGCAGCATTTACAATGACGGGCTTCAGCAAGTCCTTATTATTGTGGCGCCGCTGGTTCGTCTCCCTCTAGACCAGTGGATCTCAACCTTTTTTTACCCATGGACCCCTTTCCCCTTCTTTTTATCTTGGTGGACCCCTTCATAGCTATTGGACATAAGAACAATTTTCTATTCTTCACTAATATAAATTTTAAGGTTTTAATTATCAAAGAAATAGTATACGATTAAGCTTTATTTTTAAATGAAAACTAATTTAATACAAATAAAATATTCTACTATAATTATAATAATAATTATTATTACTATTTTTAATTAACACAACAATTAAGTTTTGCCTGTGGACCCCCGGAAATATTACATGGACCCCTAGGGTCCATGTAGACCCGGTTGAGAACCACTGCTCTAGACGAAGTTCTAGATGTAGTAGTTTATTATTAGTGCTAAAAGATACACGTTGGTGGGTGATATCGTTTTGAAAGTTATCAGCCAACCACAATTGGATTACCTGGGTCATATTGTAGAATGAAGAGTACAATCATTCTTGATCCATCTCACCAATACAGGACTTGGTCACCTTGTAATGTGTTGGCATTGGATATTATCAGTTTAACAAGCTTGTGTAAATCTATTTTAAACGATGTTTTATCTAGCACTATTTCTTATTAATATAAAAATTGGCAACTAAAAATTGCGTTTATAGTAGTAGTAATAATAATAATAATAATAATAATATATATATATATATATATATATTATTATATATATAAATATTATTATTAAATTACTAGTAATACTCGGTTGGAAAATGTTTAATTTATATATATATATATATATATATATATATATATATATATATATATTGAGTTGCAAAAAGTATTCAGGTTTATTTTTGGGGGGGTGCGAGGAGACGCCATCCTTCTTGAACATGCGTGAAAATTTTCGCGACGGTAGGCTGCTTGAGTTCCTGGCTGTTACGCCTAGAGTACAGCGTGTAGTGTGTACCAAGATTTTCTGGTGAATAACAATAAACCACCTGTTTGACAGGCTATCTACTCTCCAGAAACTCTGTGACTTATGGCTCAACACACGATTTCTATGCGAAGTTACTTCTACTGCTCCACCAGCACTTTGGGATGGATTTCGTTGACACTCTCTCCCTAAATAAAATGGAATATGCTGACTATGTGCTTATTCTCACTTTGGCTTGTGGTTGGCCTACATGAGGGTGCCTCGCTCTCCGCGGAAGTGCGGCCATGTTTGAAGCTCTTATACCTCTCCTTGATCCGAGCTTTTTCCGGATGGCATCATCAACAAAGGACTGCTAATCTTTTGGATGGTTTGAGCGTTTGATGGTTCGGTCATCTTGTCAACGAACTTCCCACCCAAAGGATTTTGCCCACGCGGCATTAGTTTTGGCTGGAAAAAATGAAGCCGGATATTTTTTGAACGCACTTCGTATATATCGTTATGCATCGCATCACAAGGAAGGAGGGTGGCTCCAATTTAAAACTAATAGCGTGTGCGTGAGTAGATAGGGGAATAAAAGATTGCACAGGTACAGATTCATCCCACAAACTTCCCCCCGGAATCCAGTGGAAGGTGAGTTCCAAGGCGGCTGGTGGGGGATCAGTTGCAGTGAATGGCCAGAGTTTCAATACAAAGAATGCCTATCCCGGGTTTCACGACACTAGTTTAAATTCAGTTTTCTTTTTGCTAGACTAGTTGCCAGTCAAAACTAGAGAACCCAGTCACTCCAGCTATTTAATCCGTAGTTGGGTAAGAAAGATTGATACACGCTTTTGTCAAGGTCATTAGGGGAATGAATGGAATAGATTCAGTCTGAATTTGAACCGGGCTCACCGATTCGAATATATTGGTATCATACTTGATCTTATTGATCGTAACCAGTCTGCAGTGAAGTCATTGTACGCACCGTTTTCTTATTATCTAGGTCTGTCTATTTTTGTTGATAAATCTGTTAAATGATTTCATCAGCGAATAAAATGATTTTACCACTCATAAATCGCCGATATCTTTCGATTAATTATTGCGTGATAATTCAATGTGTACTCTTGACACCATGCCAGTAGAAATTGGCAAAAAGAATGTATTAATTACAAAGCATTAACAAACATTAAATCGTACATTTGAAATATACAAACAGTCGCTGTTGGCTGCACTCTTCTTTCTGCATTAGCAATGAATACTTTAAAAACAGCCTTTATAGCTGTAAGATTTAAAGCCAAAGAGACAAAACTCCATTAGAACTTTACCAGAATCGATATTCGACAGAGAGGACAGATATTAAGACTTAAAACGAGAAAACAAGAAATATGGCGACGCCTTTTGAGAAAAGTCATTTTCATTCCAAGAGTTGTTTGAACTATCACATGTTGCTTTTTCTTCTACCAAAACGTTTCATTGGGTGTAAGACCCGTAAAGAAAGAGAGAACAGACTTTAAAAAAATACATGTGTATATATGTTTCTTTACTACATGTGATCTCCTGTGGTAATGCCGCATTCAAACGAGTTCAATTATCAGAATAACTCTTGGAGTGATTTGGAAATATATTTTCATTAACATTGGTCAATCAAAATGGTGCTCATTCAATTTATAAGTCAAACAATCCGGATGTAATGGAGCAAGTGATGCCAGTTAAAAAGCAGTTTAGAACAGAACCAAATCAAGTAAGCTTTTCATCAAACCGTAAGGTAAGATGGCAGCTAATGAAAGCAGGGAGAGAAAGGTAATAGAATAACATCGAGGGAATAAAGTAAACGACACTGACGTAGGAAGTAAGCAGTAAAGATGTCGACACTTTTGTGTGCTATTTATTTATTTTTACCCGCATAAATAAAAGATTTTACAAGGATATAAATAAATTATTTTTGTGAAAGATGTGACTCTAAATCATATGTACATAAGCAATAAACAATATCATTATCTATCTACATTAATTTATAATAAAGAAAAAAGTTGCTTCTGTTAGAATCCTTATACTGCTTGTATTTTCCAGCAACTCTCAGAACACATAATTAGACGGATGCAGAAGAAAGATTCTTAAAGTTATCTTATTCCTGTAAAAAGTCATACCGTGCGAGATTGTTCAACACAGATCTAAGCGAAGAAATCCCGACCGTTCCAGAAAAACAGCATTGCATGATTTGACATTTACACAGGATTAAACATTAGTTATTGGCGTCGACTAGAAAGATGCAACTACCTCGTCTACCAAAAAGGTTAAAGAATTATTTGAATATATGGCAGTTAATATTTGGTAAGATCACGGCAAACGTAAAGCATGTAATCTGGATCCTTGTAGAAAATCTGCAACAAGTAAGCAGTAAAGATGTCGACATGCATAAAAGGCTACACACACCTACCGACATAGGTAAGTATATTTAGAATGAAGCTACCGCCCTAGCCGAGGATTTGTAAGGATTCAATGAAATCTCCTTATTGGCGTGTGAGCTAGTGCGTGTCTTCTGATGCAATGTTTTGTCAGCTTGCCCAAATTTCCTCTTACGTGTATTTTACTATTACTGATCTAACGATGTTGATTGTATTGTATTTAGACCCAATGCATGTTACAGATTATACGAATACAAAAGTGAATAAATGAGAGTAGAGTATTTTTTCTTAATTGAAAGCAGTTCTTGTCGTTGTTAAACGAAACTTAATGACACAGGCCGAACACTGAGGATTGAGACTAAGACTCATCTTATGCTATAACTATGAGCTATCACTACGAATAAAATGTGCGATAGCAGTTCATTAGCCGCTACAGCCAAATTGAGGCCTTTATTTCTTTGTGAAAAATAAGATAAATAGATATCAATAATCGTCCTCATATTCACATATAAGAGTGACACAGTTTCATTCTTAATAGATTTTGTAGGTCTCAAAGATTCGTTATTAATATTGAGTGGGAGATCAGCACCCCAACAACATACAATATACCTTTCATGTCACCCAGTCTGATACGGCTATATCAAATGCATTTACCACAGTGAAATATGCACGATATAGTTTCCGACTGAAGGTGTTCTCAAGTATTTAGCTGCAAATCCCAAGTCACCTTGTCTGCCTTATGCTTGAAACTTAAAAAAAAAAAACAAACCCACAAGTACTCCCGCACATGAACAGATATGCATCATCCCCTAGGGGACATGACGAACTTCTTTGTCAGGTAAATGACAAAGAAATCTGTGGTACGGAATATGGTCTTTAGTGTAGTTCATTTTAATTCATCACGGAAAATTATGTACATATTAACACTTTCAATTAATTAAGAGCAGAAGATATGAGAGCCAGATTATTATTATTATTATTATTATTATTATTATTATTATTAGTAGTAGTAGTAGTAACTATCACTACCGTGTTTCCACGTGAGTAGCGACAGGGAATTTTCCCAAGAGACAGTAAATCTTTTCTCTGCTGTTCCCATTATTATTATTATTATTATTATTATTATTATTATTATTATTATTAATAATAATAATAATAATAATAATAATAATTACTTTTTTACATCAGGATCGAATGAAAAAAACACTGAAATGCGGAAGAATACTAAATAAAGTGCTGAAGATTTGAGGCTACTTGCTGTCTCTTAGTCTTAATGAAAGCCATCTGGCGTGAGGATTCATAGCATGTTAATTACTAATTAACATTAACATACAAACATAATTAGATATTGTCATGAACAGTTTTTTTTATAACTGCAAATAAAAATCACTTGTGACATTAGATTAAAATTTTATTGATTAATTAGCATTATTTACAATCAGTAAAACCAAGTAATTTATTGTTTAGATTAAGTATGAATTTGTTGAATGTGAATTCTAATCGCTAGTATCGTTCAATGAAACGGATCGCATCAATTGAGTCTGAATGTTCGAAATTGTTTATTAGTTTGATGAAAAAGTTTCCAGTCTAATCTCTTGCCCATTTTAGGGAAATGTTAGAAAGGCATTGAACGAGCGAAACGTGAGTTCCTTGACAAAGATCATCACTCTTTGAACATTGTGGACTGGAGCTACAGTATCAAATAACAGAAACCACGTCAATTGAAGATTACCAATAGTGGCAACAACTAAAATGGATAGCACATATAACTCGAAGAAAAAATAATGGCATAATCAAGATGTTAAGATTCCAAACAAATAAAGGGTTAGGAAGGTCACTCTCATCAATATTGGAAAAAGCGATAACAGCTAGTGCACTTCAGAAACCTGTTTTCCTGAAAAGTTGTTTTAAGAGGAAGATTATATAAATTTCCATCGAAAATAGTTCTGGTTACTCGGTCAATAGATGCGAAATGTTTCCTTGTAGGGAAACGGCTAATATTACAATTTAAATTTACTCATATCTTTGCTCGTGAAATCAGTCATGAATTATGTTTTTGGAAAAGATCGTCATTGGTAAAAGAAGAAAATAATTTTTAGATCCAGGACAATTAACATTTTACTTTTAACGGAATCAACCGTGAAGTTCTGTCTCTGGTAAGATTTCAAGAAAAAATTATAAGAAATTGATGGAACCACTGAGTTATTTGTATGAAGTTAGAAGTGTTTGACTAAGTAAAGAGGTCAACCAATGATTTCGTTGCGTGTCTATGTCCATGTTGTAAATGTGCCGTGGTAAACAATTATAAAACTGGTATTCACTCGACTTATCGCCTTCAGACGATCAATTGTTTCGCTTCTTGTCTGCTTCTAACAGTTTTGCGTCATTTACGTGAAAGGTAGCATATATTTATAGAAACAGTGCAAAATATTTTGACAACCGAATCAAGTTACGAATTTGTATGAATGAAAATGTGTCCAGTAGGAGGGCGCGGTGATTTTGTACTTAGCATTAAAAATGCATACTTAGAGCTTAAATCATGCAATATGTTATTTACTAACCAGTCTTTCTTTGATGTTATTTCTCTTGCATGTGCGGGCGGTGTAACGGTTAGCCGTAAAAAACAAATGAATCAATCATTTATAGCAACTCTTAGTTATTCTACGCTTCTTATTTAATGGTCGAAGAATAACGATCTGAGAGTTACGATAAAAAGCAGAAGAAATGCAATCAAAGAAAATCTCGTAAAAATTAATAATAATGATAATGTTTAATTTAAGAAATTCGCAGATTTTACATCTTCTAGTATAATACCCGTAAAAAATGATGAGAATATTTACTTTTGGTTAAACTCAGAGTTAATTTCTGTGCGTTGCTGTAAAAGGGGCACACAAAAACCCGTATATTATATATGTATGTATAAACACAATTAGACACACACACACACACACATTGATGTGCTAAAAAATCAGTTCTATATGCCAGTGAATGCTAGACAATTTCCTCACAGATGAAGAAGGCCACAGAAATGTTTTTCTATAGAAGGATACTGTGAATATCATGAGCTGAACATGTGAGTAACGAGAGAGTTTTAAAGGAAATAGAAACAAAAAGGACGCTTATACTTAGAAAGAGACAATTTAAGTAATCAGAAAGAGACAATTTAAATTTCTAGAGCAAAGGAGAAAAGGAGACTTGGGGAATTTGACACTCACAGGACATATTAAAGGCAAGAGGAACAGATGAAAGCAGTGAATAACTTACCTAACGAGTTTGTGTAAATGGTTGTCAGAACAGAGTTTAGTAGAGCTAGCATAAAGACAATTCTTAGTAAACAATAAAAGACAGAGTGTTGTGGAGAGCCATCATCGGCCTCGTTCTGAAGAGAACACGGCACATTAAAGAAGAAGAAGAAGAAGAAGAAGAAGAAGAAGAAGAATGTAATAGTAATGGATAGTGACGTTATGGAAATGCCCAGACCTGACTCTGATATCTGGTCAGTCAATGTGAACAACTTCTAAGTATCTCGTGGCAAGGTGGCATATGAATTATTAGACTTCAAACAACGCATGGTAATAGGTGTTAGAATTGATATTCCGTTTCTGAAATTATGAGCATATTTGACATCTCTCGATCTGCGATGACAATGATTGAAATCATTATTGCTCACCGTGCTCAGCGCGGTAGATGACTATGGCTCCTTAAGGATTGTGACCAGTGGGGTCTGGTTAGAATTGTCTGCGGTAACAGATAAGCGACAAATCAATTCCATATTCAATGCAGGAGATACAAGTTGCATATTTATTTGGTCAATTCAGCAGTCTTTAGTCTCCAGGAGCAGAAAACCCAACATAATGTCCCCCTTAACACCACGACACTGTACGCAGCGCCTCATTTGGGCTCGTGACGATGCTAAATGGACCTTGGACAAATGACAAGGAGTAGCGTGGTCCGATGAAAGACAGTCCATTTTGTTCGGGCTGATGATAAGGATGGAACCCAATTCTCAAGTAGGTGCTGTGTAGCTGGTGGTGATTTCATAGTAGTGCAGGATGTGTTCACATGGTATGAGTTGGTTCTGCTGGCCACATAAACACATCATTGACCAGTAACCGTTACGTTGCTTTGCTTTGGGACCATTTGCACCTATACAAGAATTCTGTGTCGCTCAACAACAATGTGTTACTTCAACAGGATAATGTAGTGTCATTGCGTTCAGGTTGTCAAGAACTCGTTTGAGAAGCATTCAGGTGGCTTTCTACAAACACATTTGCCCTACATGAGTCCAAATGAGAATTTATGCGAAGTGGTGAAATTGTCTATTCGCACATACAAATATCAGGGATCTGTAGAAAGGCATTGAGACAGTGTGGCTCAACATTTTTGAAGAGGTCTCTTCTGATCAATTATGGAATCGACGCACGTTGATATGTTGCACTTCGGCGGGCTAAAGGCGTCGTTCTGTACGGTACCGAGTAAACAAAACGACGTTGTGATTAAAATCGAAGACAAATTGAAAATATAGCTGTATAGTTTATTTCCGGCTCAATGTTTTCCAGCCAATTTTAATTCTCAAAATATTAAAGGCAATGTCAATTGCTATCTACTGATTACTCTTTTCTCTTTCAGCTTATCATTATTGTTTCTGTTCCTAATTTTTCCACACCCTTTAACCCCTTGTGTTTTAGTGGCATTACTACCTTGCTTGGGGTGGTACTGATAACCCCTCCCCCTCCAAAAAAAAAAAACAACAAAAAAACTAAGAATTTTGCACACTATTACATCGAATATTTACTTCCAATTTAAAGGTGAGAATTTAAATTGAAGGAAATGTGAGTAACGGATTTAAAAGTCGAGTTCAAAGTGGAACAAAAATGTCTTTTCAAACAATTACGCAATAAACTTATAATAATAATTTTTTATCTGTATTTTTATTTTTAGACGTATCTTGCAATGTTAGTTACCATTAAAAATCATCGATAACATTTAAAAAGGCTTTAAAATATTACAAAGAAGTAGATTCTTTTGTTTTTTGTAAACTTTCTAGACATATTTTCCAAACATTTAAATCCTTGCAGTATAAATGTTTTGTTAATATTACTGCCTTAAGTTTTTATATTATCAATATACATTGAGGAAGTGAGACAGTCTAATCAGAACCAAAGTTGATCTTACTTCCAATATCATCTTTTCTCGCCACAGTCCGAAGAATCAAAACTGATTTTTAACATCTGCAAGTGAGATACACTTTTGAAATTTGATTTGCAGGTGCAGAATAATATTTATGCAGCGCGAGTTCTTTTCGAGTTTCTGTTAAATAAATAAAACCTGCAGGAAGAAAATAATTTTCGTGGTAGCAATAACATTGGTGTTTCTGCGCATGCTCTCGAACACAGTTTCTTTATAGGCGGTCACTGGGTTAGAATTAGATAGGATTGAGAAAACAGACAGAATTCAAGTGTGGGTGAAAGTGAATGGTTACAAAAGAGAAAAACGAAAAAATTGTTTGATTGATAAAAAGGAAACGAAAGAAACATTGATATAAAATACAAAGAATGAAAGAATTAAATGAAATTAATGATATGTAAAAATAAGTATGTATAATCTGGCATAAGGCCAAATAAAAAGGAAGATTAGGCTGTAAGAATTTGCAGCGAAAATCAATATTTAATAGTCTCGTTTTTATCAGTTAAATTCGTGTATACGCATTAAATTGTCACACATGAAATGATGCAATTTATAGGAAATGAATAAAACGTTTTTAAAATGTTAAATGACGAATTCATTTAATCGAAATAGGCACCATGTTGATTAATGAATGTTCTCCAACGTACATCTAAATTCTTAATCCCATCTTTAAAAAAATTCTCATCAAATGCTTCGATTACCTCTTCCTTATTGGAGAATGTTTTATTGCATATGAAAAGCTCAAAATGCTTAAATACATGATAATCAGTCGGAGAGACATCAGCTGAATATGGAGGATGAGGTAAAATTTCATAATTCAGGCTATGCAACTTTTGGACAGTTGGTTGAGAAGCGTGCGTCCGTGCAGCAAAATTGGTACATCCTATTTACAGGTCTAGGATATTTATTTTTCAATTTTTTCTGCATATACTCAATCTCTGCACAATACGAGGTTGCTGTTATTGTTTTCCCTTGAAGCAAGAATGAATAATGAATAAGCCCCTTTAAAAGACCACCATACAGTAACCATTACATTTTTAGGATACAGTGGAGGTTTTGGCTATTGTTTTGGTAATTCACTTGCATCTAACCACTGGCCTACACTCTTGTGCTTGTCAAAGAATATCCATTTCTCATCGCATTTAATGATTCGATGCAAAAAGGGTTCTTTTTCCCAGATTACTAGATATTGTTTCATTATAGTCATTTTCATTTGGGCTTATGGGTAACAATATATTGGAAGAAAAATTATCTGGAAAGAAAAATAGTCAAGAATAAATCAATATTTTTGTATATACTCAGAAGGTTACTTCGTTAGATGGCCGGATCAGCAACCAACCAAAAAAAAAAAAAAAAAAAAAAGAAATGCGTCATTTCATGTGTGACAACCTAATGTATATAACGAGATAAAAGAAATCGATAACGCCAAATAGCCTTTGGCAATTTGATGAAGAAGAAAAGTTTTATTTTCATAAAAAAAAAGCACCTCTTGGTAATGTTAGTCGTTAATGACATATTTTTAAGAAAATTGATTGCGCAGAGAATTGAATACTCAAATTGTGTTAAATCTGGTGAATTCACATTCACCAGATTTAACACAATTTGATTTATTATTATAGACCGTGTCTATACTACGAGACTGAATAAAATTATACATTAACAAGCAGCAACAGAAGAGAATTGCTACTCAATTTACAAGAGATCCGTAAGTTAATGCTTACGACTCAATCTCTCGACTGCAGTTGGTAGATGTTTGATCACTTAAATAAAATTAACGATTATATATAAAAAACGCTATTACTTTTTTCCCAAATGTTATTTAGTATTAATCGTAATAAAAATGATCAAGTGATAATCAAAACTGGTAAGAACAAATATACTAGGTAGATATTTACTTTTTAGACAGGCGGTTTGTATAACAAATAAAAAGACAAAAGAAGAAAAAAATAACAAAGAATGAAAAAGAAATTAGACAATTGGTTCAACGGATGCTAGGATTAATAAGTAGATAAAGAAAGGACAAGTAAAGAAACAGATAGAAGTAAAACGCTGGGGATTAACAAGAAAGAGAGAAAGAAAAAAGAGGGAAAGAAAGAATGAAGAAGAAAGAAAAAGAGACAAAAGAGAAGAGGAGGAAAGAGATTAAAGTTGCCATTTTTTGGCTGCTTTTTATCGAAGAAGAGAAGAATAAGAAAGTAGGAAAATATATTGAAAATACACAAAAGTATAATAGCAGCTCACAGTTCAACTTAAAATCGATAACTACCAATGGTTGTCGATTTGAGTGCGGAGACGATCCGAGCAATAGGAGTGCTGAGAAAGAGGTAATAGCTCCTAGAGTATTTGTGCCATGTTACACGTAAAACCTGTCCCTGTTAAATACCACATGAACTAAGATTTTTTTTCTTGTTCAGAGATGAATAGCCGCTGATTTTCGTAACCTATAAAGCATTGATTGGGAGATCGGAGTGTCATAGATGTTCCTTCGTAAGTTTTTAGTTTAGGGATTCAGGCGATTAGAAGCACTAAGATATGGTTTGTTCTTTTCTTTTTATATTGAAAAACTGTTTTTCCTCATTACCATTGCTTCTGTATAAAGTTTTGAGAAATGTTTGGTTTTTCAATGTAGCTACAAGCAAAATAGCTCCTTGAGCGACTACTGTGAAGTATTATTGAATCTGGTTGAGAGCGAGCACTGACATTTAAGAGCTGCTACTTAGGTATAAGAATTTCAAACTTAATTTCAAATAGCTGAGATAGCCTTTAGGATAATCGCAGATTTTGCAAGAATTTGAATGCACTAATATCAAATAATTAAGGAAGTAGAAATGATTTTTAAATTATGTAATTATTGGTTAGACATTGACAATTCGACTATAGAATGAAAATACTACACAGGTGTAACATTTTGGCAGAAAAAGTAATGAAAACATAGAGTAAGAATGTAATAGAACAAAGAAAAAATGAATTGAAAAGGAAGAAAGTTTGGTTTATAGAGAAGGGGCAAAAAGAGAAAACGAAAGGGAGAAAAAGATAAGATATTGATGATAAATTGTCCATTTTAACCTTCTGAATTCAGACAAAAACAATGTCTCATATTATGAGATTTTCTAGTCACGTGTTTAAAGTAAACAACAGAAACGACAACAGAAACGACAACAGAAACGACAACAGAACACTTTCCTCTGTAAGTTACACTCAATATCTTACTTCTAGTTTCTTTCTTTGCGTTTTTTCCAAAAGGAGTTTTATGGAGAAAATTCACAAATTGATTACTTTAAACTCGCAGTCTGCCAAATTATAATTTGTTTTTCTCTTATTATAACTAGAATTTATATTTACAAGATGTTTCTCAGTTTTCATTTGTTGCAACCAGTGTCATACTTAAACAGAAAACAATACATATTGGTTATTTCCTTTCTGTGACTCATTGGAAATTAACATTTAAGATGGTAGGCAGAACACCACACATATACATAATCTCCTGTCAAGCAACTAGTCCATACTTTTTGTTATAAAAATATAGTAAAATTTATATTTGAAGAACTTTTTTCGCCGTTTGATACCTTAAATTAATCCAACTGGAAACAGTATTTGTTCGAAATAATCATTTGATTCTCCGGAATAAGTCGAGGACTCATTTCCACCACATACCAAGTATCGCCTTCTTTGAATGAAGACTAGTTTGTAGTTGTTTTTATGTCATTTCGTTTGCCTGACCAAAATCTTGTATCTCATGTTTTTGTAAAGTACCCACTTTTTTCGCTCGTCAATTTTCGTTATCTTTATGTAGCGAACTGCACGCGAAAATATGGTTTAGTAATTTTTTGCTTACTATGTGTAATGTTTTCATTTCATCGTTATCAATTGTAACTAGTCTACTCGATCGTTTCGTTCACTGTGAAATCTTTTCGTTCAATCTTTTAAACTACTTTCTTTATAAATTACAAAAGTCATTTTTGCGTTGGAGTCGCATTTTTAAAAATAAAAACCTTAATAGGCCGAAAATATTGATTATTTTCTTAGATTTACGTGTTTAAATCAATAAACAAAAACACAATAATTTTGTTAAAACTTAAAAAACTTATTCTTGAACTGAAAATATGGATTAAATCCGACAAAATGCTTAAATAAAGAAAAAGTAAGAAAACATTTATATATTTGACATATTTAACTAATGTAATTTTTAGTTGAAATAAAACAGTGAAACATGTCAAATTCATAACGGTTTTCCTACGTGTTCCTTGTTTAAACAAACATACACACACACATATATATATATATTAAAAGCATACAAATGTTTATGCTTGTCTATATGTTTCTATCAAATATTAATAACAGTGGATAATATTTCAAACAGTTTGAGAAAAAAAATTACTTTTGAAGAATCCTCACTCTGTCTTTGCGCTTAATCATTCGACTACAATCACTACTGTGTTCTGTAACTCCGAAAACAGTACATTCTTGAATGGACTGTTTATATGACTTTATATCCAGCCAATGATACGCCCTCTAGCGACTTCAATAGGGTTTGCTTGGTTTCGTATTTTACACTAATGAAAGTTCGATGTTTGAAGCCAGAGATAAAGCTGGATTTCAAATGGTGATCATCAAAGCAAGCAAGATTCCTACCAAATTTTCTTGGACAATTATCACAAGGCAATCTTCGAAACCAACCGCTACGCACCTATTTCACATTGCAATGCACAAACTTGAATGTGGTAAATATCTATAATGAAAGACAGAAAACCAGAGTGTCAGTTAGTCACAGACAGACGTGATAAAGAAAATGGGAAACGTGAATTCAAAATGAGAGAGAGAGAGAGAGAGAGAGAGAGAGAGAGAAGGGAAGCGGGAGATAGAGAATCTGTTGATTACGTAGATTAATTATATGATCAATAGAATAGATAATTGAAAAGGCGAAAGAGATCAGAACTAAAGAAGTCAAATTATTTAGGTATGAAAACGGATATGTCCAGAGAGAGAAGAGAGAGAGAGAGAGAGAGAGAGAGAGAGAGAGAGAGCAATGAATCATTTCAAAGTTAATACTTTAAAAGCGGTCTTGGCAAGCAATTTTATAATCCTGCAGTTCAATCGGCACCTATTTTTGGTGTTTATCAAAATCAGGTACCATATTTTCGCGTCGCTGTTTTCCCTAAAACGGTCTTCTTATGATTAGTTGATCAATGCTGCAAACGTTACGACATGACAACAACACTGATTATGCTAGCAATAAAAAGAATGAGTATTTAAATTGTATCATCAAAAGTAGGAATAAAATTCAAGTTAATTCTAAGATTAATTTTGTGCGTCTCCAAAATTAAATCAGTTAACGCTAAAGAAGAAGGAGCTCTTTTATGTATTATTTGTATTAATGAAGAAAAAAGAACAAAGAACTTAATAAATTTAAACACGGAAAATAATAAAAATTAATAATAATAATTATAATAATAGTTTATTTAAAACATAAAGCCAATTACATTTATTATAACAAAAAACAAAAAAAAAAAAAAACAACTACTACGAAGAAATAGGTTTTCGTCGATTTAATAAAGAATAAAAGGGGTGTTCATTTTTACTAGTTTTTCCTTCATTTTATTTTTTATCTCAACATTCATGTCGTTCCATTCTGTTGGTTGATTAATTGATTTATTTCATGGCTTATTAACTACTTATGGGTCCTTTGATGCCGAAATTTAATTTTCATGAGAGATTTGAAGTAATTTCCTAATTCTATTACAAATAAGGATTAGTGATAATTTTACTATAAACATTTATTGTTGGTCATTTTTATATAAAATGTATTTTTACTATCAAAATATACTTTTTATACTTTCATAGTATTTTGGGTTTGTTTTTTTTTGGGGGGGGGCGTTCACTATTTGTCTCTTGGTACCCTAACAAGTTCTACCCCGGATCAGGGTGGACCTAGGAACAACAGCAATTAAGATGTGGTTCTACGCTTTTCAAAACCTCAAAACTCTCAATCAGAAGCCTTACTGCCAGATGTAGTTTATCGTCATACCCAGGACTAGTCTTTGACAGGTTTTATGTAAACAGCATTGATTAGAATCGCCCCCAACAAGATTGGAACTTATATAGAATATTCTGACATAAACGATGCCAAAACGGTTTAGCGAAGACAAAACTGCAATGGTATAGCTACATCTACAACATCTTATTATACACGACATATTGTCCGTTTACTCTCTCTCTCTTTTGTGGTAGTTATAGATAGTTTCAAATTTTTAGGCGAAATATGTTTCCTGATGAATTTTGACTAGCAGTTATTGCATGTCCAAGAACTTTACAAATTAAGACACATAAATGGAAACTGTCGTGTGATCCTTCAAATGAACATTAATGTATATAAGAATGCAGAAGCTTGAAGCAGTGAAATTTACTGTATAGAAATATAATGGAGCATTGTGGAGATCTAGGGTTATTTGGTTTCCAGGAGTGTCCACTAGCTGTAGAAAAATATGCTGCAAAAGATGATCATAATGATAATATTAAACAATGAGCTTGAGATCGATATCATTTGATTGAGTAGACACGTCATCACTTTTCAAAGCTCACATGATTTTTGACGCCAAATCCATTGCGTTTGGCTAATCGTCAAATGATTTCTCGCTTTCTTTGCTCGAAAAGAATAAAAAAATATCTTTATTTCTTCAGCGCATAGACAGACAGACACCAAACAGGAAAAAGGCGGGAAACTGATAATAAAGAATTATTGTTTATAATTCATTTTTGGGTTTAACTTTTATTCTTCTTTCATTACATTTTCTCCCAAAGTGCACACATATTTCTGCATGATTATATATATATATATATATATATATATATATATATATATATATATATATATATCTATGCGTATATTTCGGCAGCATATTTTCATTAAGACATATTTCGTTGTATAATTTAGACATGTTCTGTCTACTTATTTTCGATAAGATCTTTTCATACTCATAATACTTTGATGTTATTATTGAAGGACGAGAAAAATCACCGTGTTTATACATATTTGTTCTATTTCCAACTATATTCATGTCATGATCAGGGTATTGTTTAATATAAAATAAATATTATAGTATTCATTATTATCAGAGACAGGTTGTATGTCGTTATAAATGTTTTGAAATGTTAGACATATCATTCAAATGAAAACTTAGCCGCCGAGACAACGTTGTAGTCTGTCCAACATAAATATTATTTTTACCATGGGAGATACAATCTCCCAGAGGACATTTAAATTTATAAACAATGTTGTTTTTCTGCAACATGTTAGTGGACAGGGAAGTTTAGTTGTTTACTATAGAGATATCTGATGGAGCATCAGATATCATCAACAAAATAATTAGGGAAATTGTTCTTGATGAGAGTTTGTTTTATATTTTTAGTTCACTGTAAAAACATCTGTTTTGTGGATGAATTAATTTTTGCACGTTTTATTAGGTTTTTTATAATTGCTATTTTATAGTAATTTGGACATTCAATGAAGGGTACAGGAATCTATGTTGGTAGTTTTTTTTTATATGGGGAGATAGTGAACTTATTGTTATTAATATTTACCAGTATATCTAGAAAAGCAATTTTGTTACTATTATTAAGTTCGTATGTAAACTTAAGGAGAGAGTTGTCCTGGAATTGTTTTTGGAGTTTATGCATTTCTTCCGTATTTTTAACTAATATAAGGATATCATCTTAGCTAGATGGAAGTTTTTTAAAATTGTTAAAGATGTTATTTTCAAGATTAAATATGCAGAGTATATATTGCACTACCGAAGTCCATTCTATGATCAGAAAAATAACATATATATACAACGGGATGGTGTCTCCATGGGTTCAGTTCTCGGCCCAACTTTTAGCAATTTCTATGTGTCTAACCTTGAAAAAAACAGCTTTAACAATTTCTTAGGTTCTAACATGTCTTAATATATATATATATATATATATATATATATATATATATATATATATATATATATATATATACGTGTGTGTGTTTGTGTGCGTTTAATTAACACACATGCATTCACTTTACATTATATAAGTAAAAAAAAAACGCCGTAATTTTACTCGTACAATAAAATAGTATATTAACTGAAAATTAATAATTTCATTATTAAAACAAATTGAAATAATTACACTATTATTTCACAACGCCTCTTACTCCAGATGTACGAGAATTTTTACGCTTAGAAAATTGGTGTGCTGTTTATCAGAACAGATTTGAAATGAGTCAGAGTCAAATGATAATGAAATTTCGAATTATACTTTAAGCTATGAAATATTTGATTGTATAATTCATTAATAATAGAATGCATCTTGTTCAGATCTACCTGACTCATTAGAAAGGTGTGTCTGAAAACATTTCGCTTAACAAGATAATAAAATGATAGAGTATGTCGAATTTCGTCTGTGAATGTCAGTACTTTATCTTACCACATGGATTATTATGGCAAACAGCAAAAAAAGGCACTTTCTAAATGAATGAAGATCCTTCACACAAGTTAGTAGACGATTGATACTTATGGTGGATGGAAACTTGTAGTTTGGGGCCGCTATTGTCTTTTCCGATAAGTTCTCACTTGATCAGTTTTCGAACAACGGACTAAAGAAGCCTGAAGAATTTTGTCTGAACCACATCCAATTTGCTCACAAGCATGAAAGATTCTCGATTATAATGTAAATTAATATTTGGAGCAGAATTAGTTCAAATTTTGCGACGAATGTCAAGAAAAATATACCCATTCTATTGGCAGGACTTCTTGTCACTGATGTTTATTTTGTCAAAAACACCATTTTTTCAAAATAGGGAAACCATTTATGACTCTCATGGCAAGTAACTATTCCGATAGGAAAACTATTGAACATATTTAAATCGAGAAATTAGGAAAATGTATAGCAAACCCACATGGGTGTCTTCGTGTTTTGACAACACAAATTTAATGCACGAAAATTTATAAAATACATAAGTACAAACCTGAGTATATATTTTCAATTATTTAGAGCGTTGAATAAAAGTTTTATATATATATATATATATATATATATATATATATATATATATATATATATATATATATATGTGAAAAGTGTGTATATCAATATATATATATATATATATATATATATATATATATATATATATATATATATATATATATATATATATATATATATATATATATATATATATATATATATATATATATATATATATATAATTATTTATATATTATAATCGCGGTACTTTTTTTTAGAAAGCGCTCAATATCAGAAATAGAGCTAACATATTTGGTTGGATTGATGTGAGTTTGTGACCCTGGGTTTCACGCTTTTGCGATCGTCAGACAAACTGATTAATTTTTAAAAAATTTTGGGTTTATATAGATTGCGTGTATTGGTGTTATTATGAGAGTGGGGGGAATCGTCGTCGTGATGTCATCGTGCTAACGCAAACATAGATGCATGTCAGTACATCCGATGAGGTACGCAGACACACATACACGTCCGCCTGGGCTCATACAGATAAAAACATATGTGGACAGTTTGAGATTTGACATATGTATGTATATGGGTGGTGTTGTGTCTATACATACGCATTTGTATTTTGAAATTCAAAAATTGGAAGTGTAGCGAAAATTTCTCGTGAATGTCTCGTGAATGTATACATGTCAGCAATCAGAGCATTTTTCTATTTTTTTGCTGAATAATATTTCCTCGCATGCACGTATATACGTGTGTTGGGGTCAGTGTAAAATTATGATGGGTAAAATTATGATTACTATTATTTTTATTTTTAATTTTTAAAAAATGTTGATTTGTTATTATTTTAAAGCTGGTTATTTGCTTGTTTTTGATGACAATGTATATGTAACTGGTAGAAATTTCGGTTTGTAATCCTTATTAGTTATTTTTATGGTGGTATTTAATATGCTGGGGAGGGGGTAGTTTACGTTAATAATTATGACGGGTTTATATGCTAATAATAGATGTGATGTGATAGTAATGTGTAAGTGGGGTTGGTGACAATGATAATATAAGTAGCTAATAGTTATTGTAAATTGGTAGTAGTGATTAGTAATGGTGGCGGGAGAATGATAATAACAATAAATGTAATTATTGTGATGCTAGCTTGAATTAAAGAATGGTTGTTGGTGTTTTTTTTATCCGTTTAGTATAAATTCGGATAATAGGTACTTATTCTCATGCCTACATTTGGAGATTATATCTGATCTTTTGTTTAGTAAATTCTTTTGCGGGGTGTGTGATATTATTGCTATTTTTTCGTGTAGGCAAAGTAGGCATTTTTTTTGTAATGTTGCTGTAGGCAGGAGCTTTTTCAATACTTTCCACCTTATTGTTGGTGTGATATTTCTGTCTTTTTGCTGCCATATGTATGTGGATAGTGTAGTGCTGTTCGAGTATTTCCTGTTGGTGAATGAAAGGTTGTGATTGTTATTCCTCTTCTTGAATGGACCTTCAGTGGCACCGATGTGGTACATTATGCTGTTGTTTGCACTTACTTTGGCCTTGTATATTGTGTTCGTAAGTTGGCAATTTCCCTGGAGTGGACATGTTGTTCTATTTCTGCAGTTGCATTTTGGATCCTTGGCTTCATTTTTGTAGGTTGTCATTTTTTTGTTGTGGCTTTTGATTATTTCTGTTATACTTTGTGTGCAGCTGTAACTGATTTTTGCGTTATTTTTGTTGAATATTTTTGCTAATCGGTTTGTTTCAGTGAAGTGCTTTTCTATTAAGTTTAGGAATATCTTGCCTGTGTTCGTTTTGACAGTTTTGTTGTATGGTGGATTAAACAAGATAATATTTCTTTTTCTGTTTTTGCGTTTTGGCTGTGGAGGTATATATTGTAGTTGTTGTGTGTAACCACTTGGATTTAGTGCTTCGTTGTATGGTGCTTTTTTGTTATTGAAAATGTGTATGTTAGATGAGTTCTCAGATAGTGTGCGGCTGATTGATATGAGTATCTGTTTGATGATTGAAGGTGGGTGGTTGGAGGATGTGTGTACGTAAGTTGGGGTGTCATTTTCTTTTTTGTACGGTTCGTATGTGTTGTTGTTCAGGTTAAGAGTGACGTCAAGGAAGTTTACTGTGCCTGCATTTATCTCTATTTTGAATCCAATATTTTTTAAGGCGTTCACTATTTTCTTCCTGAATTTGTCTAATTTGGGGCCATTGGATTTTCTTATTAAGATAAGACCGTCATCTCTGTATAATCCCGTGTCCTTTCTCTCCAGGATTCTGGCCAGGTATGAAAGGATGAGTATGCATACTAATTCGCATAACTGATCCATCGTAGCCACCCATTGTTACGTCAAACAGGTTGTGGTTTTGTTTCTTTGTCCATGGTTCACTATTGTGGAACAGCAGGGATTTGCGGCAATGTTTGATTATTTTTATATCTCCGTCCGTGAGTTTTACATTTAGTTGTGCCAGTTGTATAGATTCATTTAATATGCTTTTTGTAATGGAAGGATAGAAATCCACTATGTTGAATTGGATGAAAGTGGATTTGTTCTTGTTATCTATTGATTTAAACCACTCTATGACAGCTTTGGTGTTCTTCCACTGGTTGAGACCTAATTTTTCTCTTAGGCTGGTGTTGATATTTTCTAGTATCTTTTTACTGATTTTCCCTATCTCACTCTTCGCCGGGGTAATTAGTCTGAATGTGGGTTTTTCTACGAAGCTGGTTTTGTGGTCCTTTGCCGTGATGAAAGCATATTTAATACCACCAAATAAAAACCAATAAGATCAGAGATAATTTCCAAATGTAGGCATGAGAATAAATACCTATTACCAGGATTTATACCAAAATAAATAAATAAATAAATAAATAAATAAATATATGAAATAAAATAAAATAAAACCCCAACAATCACTCTTTAGTTCAAGCTAGCACCACAATAATTACATTTATTGTTTTTTTATTATTCTCCCACCACCATTACTAATCACTACTACCAACTTACAATAACTATTAGCCACTTATATTATCATTGCCACCAATCCCCCTACAACATTACTATCACATCACATCTACTATTATCATATAAACACGTCATAATTATTAACGTAAACTACCCCCTCCCCCCAGCATATTTAATACCATCATAAAAATAACCAATAAGGATTACAAACCGAAATTTCTACCAGTTACATATACACAGTCACCAAAAACAAGCAAATAACCAGCTTTAAAATAATAACAAATCAACATTTTAAAAAAATTAAAAATAAAAATAATAGTAATCATAATTTTACCCATCATAATTTTACACTGATCGCAACACACGGATATACGTGCATGCGAGGAAATATTATTCAGCAAAAAAATAGAAAAATGCTCTGATTGCTGACATGTATACATTCACGAGACATTCACGAGAAATTTTCGCTACACTTCCAATTTTTGAATTTCAAAATACAAATGCGTATGTATAGACACAACACCACCCATATACATACATGTGTCAAATCTCAAACTGTCCACATATGTTTTTATCTGTATGAGCCCAGGCGGACGTGTATGTGTGTCTGCGTACCTCATCGGATGTACTGACATGCATCTATGTTTGCGTTAGCACGATGACATCACGACGACGATTCTCCCCACTCCCATAATTACACCAATACACGCAATCTATATAAAACCCCATTTTTTTTTAAATTAATCAGTTTGTCTGACGATCGCAAAAGCGTGAAACCCAGGGTCACAAACTCACATCAATCCAACCAAATATATATATATATATATATATATATATATATATATATATATATATATATATATATATATGGAAAGGACCAAATTCGGGAAATTATAAGACGATACATAACATCACACCACTGAGAGGCGATCCCAAATTTTTTTTTTGTAAAAATCATTATTAAATGTGAAATAGAATTGATTGGTGATGAAACGGCAGATTTTTTTTTATTATTTTAGCTGTTGGTAGAGAGCATCAGCTAAAGTAATAAAAATATTTCTCGAATCTGGTCTTTTTCAAAATGTGTGTTTGTGCGTGTTTATGCGCGCATGAATTCACGTATTTCCGATGTAGCTATGGCTCATTGACTCTTTGATTAAAAGAAATTTAATTTTCATATATATATATATATATATATATATATATATATATATATATATATATATATATATATTAAAGCAGGTTTGGTTGAATAATTTAGAAGTATTATGTCTATTTATTTTAGTTTTAATCCATTCAATCCAAGAATTTATTCTTGGTGACTGTAGAAAATTACAAAATTTTCTTTCAAATTATTTTTATTTTCACAAGTACTTTCAATCTCATCTGAGATCATCTTCAGTGGGGGTAAAATATCTGTGGATGTGTATACGGTAGCTCGGTATATTCAAAATATTTTTTCATTGTTTGTTTATAGCGTTCCAAAATTCGAATTCGAAAATTTTTAGCTATGCAAGAGGGGTAAATTTTGTAATTTTTGAATTTAATATTTAAAAAATGAAAAAGATTTTTAGTTATAATATCTGAATTTAGTATTTTATGTAAAACTTTACCGCTACAAAAATTTAAGAACTTTGTTGCTATATTCAGTTGATTTTATTTAATTTTGTCCGCAATTCTCTTACGTAAAGGGCTTCTAGAAATTTAAGATTTTGCTTATCATTATTTTGGCGAAGTACTAACGTGTTTTCGACTAATATCTCTCTAAACGGTGAATGTGGACATGAAATTAATTCGTAGACTTGAAAGGATTAAAAATAAAATAAATCGACATAATACGTCTAAATTATTTAAACAAACCTGCTTGAATAAAAATATGCTGCATACATATATATATATATATATACATATTTTATTCATATATTATATATATATATATATATATATATATATATATATATATATATATAAATGATATTTCTTATGGAATATTCTGATGCTTTACCGTTCTTCACTTCGCTAAAATTTTACAATGTTGCTGGTTTTCCATCAAAGTTGTAAAGATAGAATTGTCGATATTAAATTTCGGTTTTAATCATTTCGATAAAGGTCTCTTATTAGTGCTCTCATCAGAATAAAATAACATAGAGCGATAAGGCTGTCATATGGGATTTAATACTCTCTATGAAAAAAAGCATCCAGTCTTGCACAGAAAGCGTTAAGTACATTTTAGGTACGAAAGGATGAATAGTTGTTAGATAACTTCTGCTTTTATTGCCCAAAAGGTAGAAAGGAGATTAAATTATATCTCCCCTTTTAGTCGCACAAATACACATTTCTCTCTCTTTCAATCATATATATATATATATATATATATATATATATATATATATATATATATATATTATTAAGAGGCATAAAATAATACCAATAATTAGACCTTTTGTAAAAAACGTAAAAAGTAAGAAAATATATCGATCTATGTTCAAATTAAAAAATCTATGGAAGCTTGCTAGCTAGTAAACTTTCATTATTAGAATTATTAGACTGCAAGTGCCATGATGTACGAAATGACTTATGGAGCGGTTACGTCTAAATAGCCAAGAGAAAGCCGAAGGCAATATGACTGCAATCGTGGGGTGAAAGGTTGAAGATGTACTGGCTGGAACATGGTGCTGCAAGGTCCATTTTTCTCAAACACATATTTTTTGAGTGGCGACACTTCACTAACATCTCCGATATGACATTTAATAACTTGTTTAGCTCAGAGTATGTTGATATTGCCAATATCTCTTCTATGCAGAGACCACAAAATCTACTGCCGTTCTTATAACTGAATATTATCTTTATTATTTCCCACTTAATGCTCGAAACAAAACATGTGTATTCATCATACTTTCCTTTCGCCTCCCATAAGTTACTTGATGTCGTTGTACAGCTTCTTTATTTTTCACACCAAATAGAATATTTATAGTTACAAAAATTTTGCTTAAATGATTGCTACGTAAACTCAATATAAAACGTTTCTCTCTGCCTTTTACTTTATGTTTTCAATTTGGTTGCACATCTGCTCCTGTTCCATTAAGTATTTTTTAAATTAGCATACTCTACTTTATTTGACAATATTTTTGTTAATTATTTTACTTAATTTCGAGCCATATCCACACATACATACATAAACACCCACACAATACACACACACACATATATATATGTATGCCTCTCTGTGTGTATGTTTCTGCAGACAAACAAACGAGTAATGTTTTTATACACTGACATTGATCACTGAATATGTCCAATAACAGTTTAGCAGACTATTATTTTTTTTAGAAAGGAGTATTTCTGCAGCTCAGTTTGACCTTTGAGGTCAGATACAAGACAAAATAAAGGAAGTCGATTTTGCCTGGCTGAACTAGCGTGGGAATGATGGATAGAGAAAAGTTTTTGGGGATGTTGAGTTTTAACCGTCGGACAAAGTAGACGTGTTGACTTCGTTTTGGGATCTGATCCCCAGTGGAGGGCAAGAGCGACCCCACTGGATAGTTAATAATGTACACGTCGACTTGATTAATAAACTAGTTAAGTTTGAAATTCCCTTTATTGATGTCTTTTATCCCCGAATCACAAACAACTGGCGATCACAGGCTGAGAGAGAAGAATATAACTTTATTATTATGGAATTGATCCCATCGCCCAAGAGACACCGAGCAACAAATACTGAATAAATTAGTGACTTGTTTTTTCATTATTTCCTAACAAAAAACTATTGATTGATATGATAGTTACTAGTGATGAAAATAGGCTCATTACAAGATTCGAAAAATTAAAAAAGTCGTAAATTCCAAGCGGAATTAGAACGAAAGCTACTAAGCAATTGGCTTGTTTGAACAAAAAGGACCTAGAAACAGAAAGTAATTTGGTAACAAATTTTTTCTGTTTTAAAAATAAGCATTTGAACAAAAAAGATCAGTTAATTGGAATAACAAGGATCTTTATTGTAGTGTAACAAAAAGATAATTTTATTGGAAAAATAAGGATCGTTATTTTAGTGGAACAAAAATGACCATTTTATTGGAACAAGATGGATCATTTTTGTATTGTAAAAAGATGATAATTTTATTAAAACAACGAGGATTTTTGTATTGCCACAACAAAAGATCATTTTATTGGGACAACATGGATCTTTTTTAGTGGAACAAAAAGAGCACTTTATTGGTACAACACTGATCTTTTTGGTATTGGTACAAAAAAGATCATTTAATTGGAACAACAAGAATCGGAACAAAAGATAATTTCATTGAAACAACGTCGATCTTTTTCGTAGAGGAACAAAAAAGAATATTTTATTGGAAAAGAAACAATTTTGTAGTGGGACAATCAAGATAATTTTATCTTTTTTGTAATGGAACGAAAATATCATTTTATTGGAACAAGAGCGATCTTTTTTAGTGTAAAAAAAGATAATTTTATTGGAATAACAAGCATTATTTTTGTAGTAGAAAAAATATGTTTTTATTAGAACAACATGAATCTTTTTTTTGTATAGGAACGAAAAATTTCATTTTATTGGAATAACAAGTATCTTTTTTGTAGTGGAAAAATGATCATTGCATTGGAAAACAATCATTCTTTCAGTAGTGGAAAAAGATCATTTTATCAGAACAACAAGGATCTTTTTGTAGCGGATAAAATAAGATCTTTTTATTGGAAAAACATGGATATTTTTAGTGGGACAAGAAAGTTCATTTTATTCGAACAACAAAAGGATGTTTTTGTATTGGAACAACAAGATTCTTTCAAGGATCTTTTTGTATTGGAACAACAATATTCTTTCAAATGAATATCTTTTTTTTATTGTAACAACAAGGATGTTTTTGTAACATTTTATATGAATATCAATGATCTTTTTTTCATTGGAATAAAAACATTTTATTGAAATAGGAAGGATATTTTTCGTAGTGGAACAAAAAAGAACGTTTTATTGGAACCACAAAGATCTTTCTGTATTGGGAAATGAAATCATTTCATTGGAACAAGAAAGATTTCTTTGTACTGGAACAAAAAATATTTTCTTGGAACAGGAAGCATCTTTTTGTATTGGAATAGGAAAGAATTTTATTGGAACAAAAAGGATCGTTTCTGTATTCGAACGTAAATGTTCATTTTATTGGAAGGAAATAGTCTTTTTGTAGTGGAACAAAAATTTTCTTTTTAATGGATCAACAATCTACAATTTTTGTAGTGGAAGAGAGAAGATCATTTTATTGGAACAGCAAGAAACTTTCTTGTATTGGAACAAAAAGATAATTTTATTGGAACAACAAGGATCTTTTTTGTAGTGAAATAAAGAAAAAATATTCTGGGAAAAATCATTTGTAGTTCAACAAAAATGATCATTTATTTGAACAACGAGGATGTTTTTGTATTGGAACAAAAAGATAATTTTATTATAACAACGAGTGCCTTTTTGTATTGGAAGAAAAATATCATTTTATTAGAACAAGGTTCTTTTTTGTAGTGGAAAAAAGATACTTTTGTTAGAACAACAACAATCTCATTTGTATTGGAACAAAAATTATCATTTTCTTGGAACAACAAGGATCTTTTTTAGTGTAAAGAAAGATCAATTTTTTGAGGAACAATGGTCTTTTTGTATTGGAATGAAAAATATTTTATTGGAAAATAAGGATCTTTTTTAGTAGTGGAATAAAAAAAATCATTTCATTATAATAACAAGGGTCCTTTTAGTAGTGGAAAAATTTTATTGGAATACCAAGGATTTTTTTGTACTGGTACAAAAAGATCATTTTATTGGGACAACAAGGATATTCTTTGTAGTGGAAAAAAAAAGATAATTTTGTTGGAACAAGAAGGATTTTAGTACCGGTTCTGTAGTGGAAGAAAAGGATCATTTTATTATGTTACGTTAGACCAATAATCCCTTTTCATTTTTGTTGTTGTTGAGGAGGTGTTACGTTAAACCAATAATTGTACCCCCACCTTAGATTTTACAAGTATATTTTAATACCTTACATATTTGCGACGAGATATGAGAATAACAGTCGTCTCTTTATTTCTTTGAATATGCAGATTATGGAATTTTTTTTGTATCCGGTTCTATCTAAAGCCAGTTCTTGGAAGAGCACCTTCCTTTCCCCCACCTCTTGTCTGGTCTCTGATCGCAGGCCAGACGAACGCTGCTTGTCTGATAAATGACCCTAATAGTGTTCAATGGATAACGCCTACTCACTTTCATATGCCATCACGTGACTTAACCCCTAAGGCTTTTTTTTCGCGCGTGTTGGAATATAACAACTTCACTTAGCTGTTTGCTTTCAGAGGAATCGGACGTCACCAAGAATCGAATGACCGACGAAAGAATCCTGAACGTTATTCTCAAACCCAAGTCGTCTATACGCCTGTGGTTTATCTGCGTATACTACTCGCCCTCGACAAGGATTGAACGGCGTTAATCAAGGACTTATATCAAGACATTAGCAACTCCATTTTTCGCTCGGAGAATTGAATGGACATATTTTCTTTCGAACTTTATTTCTGATAACAACCGATCGACATCGATCCCTATAATTTGTAAGTCTTTACATATTTATATATATATATATTCTATAATCTGCTGTCACTATTTTTGTCTGTATTTCGTTGCATTGATATATGTTTGATCAAACAATTGTCCCCTCATTCCTTTTACTATTTAGTTTTGGTTTTCTTTAATTTAATACACTGTATATTTTATAAATAAAGTATTTTAATATTGTATGTTCTCGTGTCGTCTTCTGTTGTTCTGTGCATATTGTTTGTTTTCTCCCATCGTTCTTTCATTGTTCTTACATTGAACCCTGGGATATTCTCGTTTATTTTTTGTTTATTTTCTCTTTGCGTCCCGGCTATCGTAGTCACAACGAAACCCCGGGCGTAACAATTAGAACAACAAATATCTATTTATATATATATGGAACAAAAAAGATCATTTTGATGGAACAACAAACATCTTTTTTGTGGTGGAACAAAAAATCATCTTATTGGAACAACAAGGATCTTTTTTGGAACAAGGATCGTTTCTCTAGTGGAAGAAAAAGTTCATTTTATTAGAACAACAAGGATCTTTTTTGGATTTGAACAAAAATGATCATTTTAATGTAACGAAATGGTCTTTCTTTGGATGTTCCTTTTTGTAAAAAGATAATTTTATTGGAACAACAACGATCTTGTTTGTACTTTTTATTTGAACAACAATCATCTTTTTTGTATGGGAACGAAAATGATCATTTTATTGGAAGAAGAAGGATCAGTTTTGATGGAACAAAAAATATCATTTTATTAGATCAATATGTTTATTGAAGCAATAAGGGTCGTTTTTGTAGTAGAACAAAAACGTTTGTTTTATAGGAAGAACAAAGATCTGTTTGTATTGGAAGAAAAGGTTCATTTTATTGGAACAACAGGGATCTTTTTGTAATGGAACGAAAAGTATTATTTTACTTTATTTGCCTGTCAGAAGTACCGAGAAGTTTTATTTGGCGATATCGAAAAACTTTTTTTTGACAATTCCTATAATCAATACCAGAATCGTTCTTTTATAATGGAATACGCAATTTAGTGGAAGATTAGCGTTACTTCAGTAACAAAAAACAATATTTTGATGACAGAATAATTCATATGAATAAATGTTTTTGACAAAATAAATGCCATAAACATTCATATAAACCTAATAAATATTTTCTAAGTTTAGTCTGTCTGAAAGCCAAATGGAGGAGGAGGAGGAGAAGGAGGAGATTGGTGAGCGGAAGATAATTTTATGCCGATCACTTATTTTTTGAGAGAGAGGCTTAGTTTGAAAATCAGAAACCGAGATCCTGGCTTTTACCTATGATCGAACACCGATCATGTTAGCCTGGTAAAAATACGCAATATTTTGACCAGATGGGAAGCCGTAATATTTGAACTATAATACATCTATACTTAGATATTAGCAATAAAGAATGAACAGATTATTAATATTTTCCTCTCAATAATAATTCCGGTGTGCCTTTGTCAACAAATCTTTTACACATTTTTAAAATTCTTTTCATACCTCTATAAATACGTAAGTCCATTGGCGGGTGAATGTATGCAAGTACTTAAATATATGTATCGGTATTCAATAAATAGAAATAAGTCTGTCATAAGGCTATCCTGATTCGACACATATGAGATTCGAGTTCCGTACAATAGTCGTAGTAACCATTAATTCATGGCGAGGCGCCAATTTGAATGTATGTTTGAATAGAAATTCAGATTATGACATTAATGATTTAATTCGGGTTCAACTGAAAAATTGATTTTGAGCCTTTTGAGTTACTTTTGCATCAACTCAAAACTAACAAGCATATTTGAATATACGTCAGAGATAGAACTTTGAAGGATTCTTAGTGTCTGTATCATTTTAATTAAGTAGATACATACCAGTACAAAAATTTATATTTAAAAATAACTTATAAAATCCTCGATACTTGCCGGTAAAACATATATATATATACAAAATATATCGCCACTTTGTAAACGCTGTGGAAGAATAGTCAGTAAGTTTTACTGTGTAAGTACATGGAATTCTATGAAACAATGGTTAGTAAGGTGCTCCATATTATATGCCAGACTACCTATATGTAAATACCGAAATATACGTGATTTGATAAAAACAATACTCAGAAGGAACTTAATCCATACAAAAAAAAACTCCATAAATATCTTTACCGAATCAACGGATATCATCGTAACACACACGTATTGTGACATTAACTATGTATACAAATCTTTTTATAAACGTCTTACTACAAGTGAATACCAGTCATAAAATATTCGACTTAAAAGAGAATAAAAAGAAAATCAACCATACATTTCTTTATTCATTCAAATAAAAGTCAAATAAGACTAAGTGAAAATTTGTACCGTCAAGATATGACATTCAACATTATTCAACATCACATAAAAATGATCATTGTATATTTGGGCAGCAATCCATCTATTATATAAGTTTTATTAAAAACGACTGACAAGTTACTGCGGTTAATATTTTTATTTAATTTTTCTTGTGTTCTTATAATTATGTTCTTAATATTATAGCCGAAAGCGCTCGGACATCCACAACATTCGGGCAATTTCTACATTATAAGAACAGTAAAAAAAATTAGATAAAAAGCTTAATCTTTGTCAGTCGTTTATAATGAAACTTATATATATATATATATATATATATATATATATATATATATATATATATGTGTGTGTGTGTGTGTGTGTGTATGTGTGTGTGTGTAATAAATTTTTATATATATATGATAAATTAATAAATCTCTATCTTTAAAAGGCAGGATGTGTGTGTGTGTGTGTGTGTTTGTGTGCGTGTGTGTGTATAACAAATGCACGGCCGTAATTTTCGACGGATTTGCACCAAAATTTATATGCACATGCTCCAAGTTAGCGGGAAGTCCAAGACCGACTTTGCATTTCCCAACTCCCATCGATAGTGGAAATAATCGATTTTTTCATGCTTCTACGACAGTTTTCATGTAGTTTGCGGCCATTTTGTACTGGCCAGAGTGAGAGCCTATAGCTGGCTGCCACGAATAGGTAGGAGGATTCTGTAGTCCAGCGTCAGAGTTAACAGCTGACTGACACGAATGTTAACTAGCATGCTAGCATGCAAAAAAAATCGATAGCTGCATTCGTCACAAGTGGGAAACATTTAAAACTGCATGGCACTTGGCTCATTCGCTTACTTAAACTCAACTGGGTTGGGTATGAAAAAGTATTTGTTGTTAACATTCTTTTTTCATTCGGTTTTCCCAGAATGCTTAAATAAATAACAAGTAAAAATTATGAATTTAACTTATTTTGCTATTATTTAGCGTTAAAAGTAATTTTTGAAATTGAAATAACGAATCAAATCTTTAAATAGTATTCATTATTTAATTAGTGAATCATAACTATATAATTTAAAAACATCTGAAGTTAAATAAATAGTGAAACATGTTAAATTTATTTTATAAACATTTTTCTATTTGTTACATATTTAATCATATATATATGTGTGTGCGCGTGTGTGTGAGTGTGTATCTGTGTCTCTATGAATGTATATATATATGTATGTATACAATACATATATAAATAGATAAATACACGTGTCTCACATGAAGCATTACTTCTATTCCTTGCATTGGCTGTGATCCTACGTTCAAACTCTAAAATATGTAATAAATGTAGTTTTACTGTTTGCCATAACTTTGATGTAAAACGCCATTAATTAGAGCAAAAACTTATGGTCAAAGAAATACTTTTATCATTATTTTATCGCAAAGAACGATAGTTAATTTGATAATAAAATAATTTATGGAGAAATTAGATATGGCTTTTGCGCAACATTGCGTTAAGCTTGGCCGTCTGCATCGAGTTGTTCGTTGATTGAATGTTGTGTGTAAGCCACAATCAATGGTAAACTCTTCGTTCTAATCCGTCATTAGTGTCTCACGATGAAGTTACTATTTGGCCAAAATCCGTTATCAAATATTTTATGTTCATTTACGACATCAGGAATTTTAACCGAGTCTTAGTGTGCCTTTGTACATGTACATAAGAGTATATAGTTTATTCATGACACATGTTTTATTTGTATTTATTAACAGAATTATAATTGTATACATGTCGCTAGGTGGCAAACATGCACTAAAATATGAACTTATGTCCGTCTATTAAAATCCAGTTAATTCGTCAAATCTTGTGAAGATAGCAATGTAACAATATGGGATCTGAGAATATTGTAGATTTTGGAAGACGATAAAAATGAGCTGAAAAAGAAAATATCAATTTTTAAGGTCTATAGAAGTGGATTCACTCACGATATCTTCATGGTCTCGTTTCCGAATTAATTTCTTTGTAAATTTTTATATCCTTTTTTCGTACCAATTTGTATCTTTTACATGTTGTCTGAGCACATTTTCGAGGTCATATAACATGGTTATAACATTTTTGAATTTGTTTTGTTTTAACAAACCCTTTAATTAATTATCACCTTTTAACCAATACTGCATCTTATAATACTGCTCATTTCTTCATATTTTAATCCAGATTTCTCAAAATTCTTCATGTTATGGAACTTTTTCTATTGGCTTCGTTATTTTTTCATTTCCTTGTAGAACATTTTGGTGTTATATTTTTAAAAAATGTTATTTTGTTTGTAAAATGTACTTCTTTTCAGGTTTTTTTTGCGCTTTTAGCTGCATGTGTTGTTTTAATATTTCCTTTCTAATTGCTATGACATTCTCATCTTTTATGTCATAGTTCACAAAGCTTTCCAACTTCGTTATCTGCAATGTTGTCGTTATTATTATTATTATTATTATTATTATTATTATTGCCAAGAGAGGTCCTCGCCATGTGTCTTCGCCCTGTGTTCAGCTGGCTCATCTACGTCCACTATTTGGCTGGTCATCTTTTCGCTTATTATTATTCCTAATGTCACGAAACATGTACCTGCCGAAAATCACCCCACCCAGGAATTTCCAAAATCAAGATGACGACCGTTCAGATTATGCATTCAATGATCGTGCGACAACGAATTTCGACTTTAAAAATCTTAACCATCGATATTAGTCAGTTTTAAGATTGCATTCAAACGTTAACTGGTGACATTATTCTCTCGTGCGTGCTGCTAGGAATAAAAGCAAACGCAACTTGCATAGCTAAAGCAGGACAAACGGAGAAGAACTGCTTTTGCTGTAAGAGAATTATTCAAAGCCTGAGAGAAGTAAGCGATTGAAACGGATGGTTCGTGAAAGAGAGTTCGTTAAGGAAATCGAAGAACAAAGAGAGAGAGAGAGAGAGAGAGAGAGAGAGAGAGAGAGAGAGAGAGAGAGATCACGTGGGGAATTTCGCATATTATAAAAATACGCTAATCTACAGTCTGCTTTCGGTTGCAATATCTTCGAGCATCAAATGTTCCTTAAGGTAAAGGAATCGTTGCTGTAAAAAAAACAAATTTGAAATCTCGGTCTTTACCTTGCTTTCATCACCATTGGCACCGGACGTAAAGTCTTTATCCGTTTTTATAGAAGGACATAAAAAAGAATGATTAGAGGGGAAAAGACAGAAAGAAAATGTATGTATGAGCAAATTAATGACAATACACACAAGGAGGTCGCATCATACACAAAGATATAAAATTAGGATATGTCCTGCTGGCCCTGGCTACGCCGTTGACCAAACTATATATCAATTTACTGTCTTCAAAAAGTACAGCTGTATTTAAAATGATTTTAAACATGATTTCGATAAAAGTGATGTTTTACTTAACTGTATTCAATAATAATGCATGTAATATTCACATATTAGTATACAAACAGAGCAAATATCCATCTTTTTCATTGTTTACGTTAATAAGATGTTTATCTGTTTCTCGTTCGCTTGTTTAGGGCTGTACGCGTTTACGCAACGAGTATAGCGTTACTAACGATACTTTTATCATTCTCATTTTACTTTTTAACTTATTTAACGAGAAGATTATGAGTTAGATTATTGTAATTTGGCCTATCAAAAAAGTAATTCGCATGATAACGCGATACATGATAAAATCCTTTTTTGAAGTGAAAATATTGGGGTCGTACGATACACAAGGTCGTGCGTTACACGAGTATATACGGTACATAATATTTCTAACAATATATATAAATATATATTTATGAAAAAAATGTGTTTCTGAAAAAAATAAACGGAAGGACGACCAGTGTATTTCTGGGTGATAATGAATTAAGGCAAGTCATCTTTAGTCACAATCAGTGAACAAAATATTCGCCAAAACAAAAGCTAAGGACAGATATGTGAACTTTTAATTTATATATATATATATATATATATATATATATATATATATATATATATATATATATATATATATATATATATATGCGCTCTCCGGCAGGAAATATATGAAGAGCGCATATTTTTCTTTAATAAAGTTTCTCGAATATTCAGGCCGGTAAACGAAAATAAATAAATATACTATCTAATAAATAAAACGGAGCGTCTACTCAAATATAGGTATCCACTAAAAAATAACGTTTAATATCTATCTATCTATCTATCTATCTATCTATCTATCTATCTACATATATATATATATATATATATATATATATATATATATATATATATATATATATATATATGACCAAATTAATGCCAAAGTAAAAAAATTAGGTGATGCGTTTCGTCCTTCAGAACTTATTTAGACTAAAGTAATTTTTTTTTTATATATGCCTACGAAAGGTAAGGGGAAATATAAAAACACAAACATTGGTTATAATTATGCATAGATAGAAAATTTTGGAACGTTGAGATTTTTAAATTATTTCTTTTTAAATTTGTGTGTTTAGAGAGTATTGATATTTATTAAGCTTCGGTTAAAGCGTGGTATAAAACCAAAATGCCATTAAAGAGATTGTTTTAAATAGAGAGCGCCCCTATCTGCATCGAAAATCATCAAACAAAACTTTTTTCCTTTATCTGTGTTAGAAGGCCGGTCTCTGGTATCGGTGGAAAATACATAATCTTAATATAAACCACTTGTGTCTACATTATTGTTTAATTGTTAATCAATTCACTCCAAGCAGGACGCCAATGACACCAAGATACTGGTAGGTATTGGAAGTGAAAGAGAATGAGAAGACGTTAGAAGGAACTGGAAACCCAATCCTAAAAAGGAAACAAAGGATAAACCTTTACTCCTGTTCAAAAGTCCGGGGAGGTGTGTGAACCGGTCGATAAAAACATTTCCCCTCATTCAAGATTCTTTCTTAGTTACGTTGACCACCCATCTACTCTGACTCAGGGCTCAATTTTTTAAAAATACTTGAGACATTTGAAGAATGAGACTTGGCTGAGATAGCTGAGAATTTCCTATCAACAAATGCTGTTGCCACTCTCCAATGTTACTGCTTCCGTTTCATTTTGTTTTGGCCTTGTGTCGTACTTAGCTAAACTTAGTAAATATGAAGTTGTGATCGGTAACGTGTTTGTCCCAGAAGATAGCAATCAGTGGTCGAAATCAGGTAAAAGCCAGTCTTAAATGTCAGAATTTCAACCAATGACTATGGCCATTATTTCCTTAGAAAAGTCCTCTCGACTCAAACTGTATCCTTTTGCTTAAAGTTCAAATGCTTTTAGCAATCCAAGCATGGCATCCGAGTGTCATTTATTTTACGTATGCATTCAGGCCACCGTTTCGTAAATGGAACACCGCTGCGCACGAAAAAACACTACAAAAACAAAATAGTTGCAAAAATCAATTTTTCTCCAAATGCACATTGCAGAATAATTATGATATAGTTTATAACTGAATGCATATCGATCGAGATATTTGAGTTGGAAACAGCGCAAAACCCCACTTGTCATTTCCTTCATCACTGACAGTGTTCCCAAAAGAAGGAATTCCGAATATTTTCTCTATTCATTACATAAAGGATGCTGTCTATTGAGATTTATAAACGGGGCGGTAAAAGGATGACAATGGGACATTTCATAATAACACAACAGACAACCAGGAAACTATCAAACTCCTCACAAGTATAATGTAAGTCTTATGCTGATACATACACATTTATTAAAGCACTGACGCAATTCTTGTCGTAAGTAAAACACTCGATGTGCATATTTCATACATGTAAATCAGCAACTGCAGATTTGTTGTTTTTTTCTAGCCTCAAATGATATTTTCTTATCTCTTAATAATTTGCTTAGGTTTTGGAAAACATATATCATTATTTCTGTATCACCCTTTCCGCCGTCTGTTACTACCCATTAAATTTCTGCACTTGCTTGATTTTGACGTCGCCAACAAATAACTCCCATCTTGATGGCAACCATGCATTTTGTCTCCTTACAGTTTATCTGTGTTAAATACAATTTTCGGAGAAAGAAAGCTCTAGCCAACATCACTGACTGGGAAGCAATATTTGTATTCTACAAGAATAGTTATCAATCAATCAGCACGAGCAATGAACTCAGTCTCCTGTCGAGTTGTCGCTTCTCTTAGAAAATATTAATGCCTGAAAGGATGTTTTTAATGCAAGCATTGAATGTCCTTTCATCTCGCATCAGACTACTTGCATCTAATATCTATTTAGGAAAAAACAGCCAACCATTTGTCTGTCCAATAATTAAAATTTTAATCATGCTAGGACTTTTGTGAGTTCACGTTGACTAGTACAATGTGATAAGACTTAAAATGGTTGTTTATAAATTATCTTTGTGAGTACATTTATAAGGAGGTGTATTTAACACAAGTTCTGACAATTAAAATGATAAAATCTCATCCTTACAGCAACTGTTAAGATTACTTGATTGAATACTAAATTGTGCGGCAAATAAACTTATCAATGTTGATGTACTGATACCATATAAAGGATACCTACTGAAAGAAAAATCTTATCGAGGTTCTGTTGGATTTAACATTAGAGTGATCTAACATAATATTCATCTCCCCTATTACTACAATGATGTCAAATCCGATCACTTATTTGAAAGCGTCGAGCATCAAAACAAGAAAGAGGTACACAATTTTTTTGGCGGATATTTCGGAGATACAATTTGAAATATTATTGGAAGGACGGATAACGACGTCCTAGTCACAAAGCAATGAAAACTGTTATTTAATCTCAGTTTACAGTATCAACGATTTGGTTAACAAATAGATGATGGTACTTATTCTTGAAACTCATAGAATCAATCACGATTTATATGGACTGAAAGGAGAACGAGCCGAGATGAGAGAAGATAATAGAAAATATCTGGAGTTTTAAGTAAATAGACATTATTTTCTGCTTGGATTTTCAGGATTTCACCGATATAGGAATAATCCCTCTGATCCCAACCATTCAGATACAACACTGACAACAAGGAAAAACAACCTCTCCAAAACAAAACTGCTATTAAAGAAGCATTTTTGGCTTCCATCAGAATGGTGGATGCTAACCTTCAGCAGAGCAACTCACTGCATTTTCTTGGTCGCATGCCTTCGACTAACGCAACGTCGAATGATTATATTAAATCAGTTGTTAAGTCTGCTGCCAGGGAAGTATATTCTCTGTGTCTTGCTAGATGATTTTTCTCGTCAGAATCTATCATGCGCATTTTTAAGTCTACCATTTATTCGTGCATTCGAATATTACTGCCGCATTTGGCTTGTCGCTTCTGTAATGTGTCTAGTGATTCTTGACAAAATTCAAAGAATAATCTGCAATGTTATCGATTTTGATCTAACATCTCGACTTTAGTCACTTTACCATCGTCATAACGTAGCACCCCTTTGCCTTTTCTATAAATATTTTTATGATAATTGATTTGGTGAAATTTTCTTTTCGGTACATCGACTTTACGAATTTAAGCGCAGTACTAGATTGACAGATAGGTCTCTTAATTTCACTGGCTAGTTGTAATCGTAAGTTCTATATTAATCATTTCTTCAGCAATTCAATGTTCAAAAAATTAAATGCAATGTCAATCATAATCTTCTGTCTCCTTGAATCCTGTTATTTTATTGTCCTGTCTATTTCTTTCAATCTCAGTAACCCCTTGCATTCTCGTGGTTTCACTGGGATGAAATAATTAAAAAAAAGTTTACGAAATTGTTAAATATTATCAAATAAACTATCAACTGAGTATTCTGTGAAATTCTAAGTGGTGAATCCAATATCACATTTCCACGAATTATTCGCAGTAACATTTTCCTTGAGAATGTTTGAAATGTAAAGTGTTGTATGAAAAAGATATTTCCCATTTGAAAACACGTCATACAGATCATTTTCTCGTGTAATGAGTTCAAAGTTGACAGTGAGTGTCTCAACTTGTGTCTTTGTATCAGATTAAGGTAATCTTAGTAAATAAATATTTGATTGCTTCGTGGTTAAAATAATTATCTAATTCTCACTTTCGCCAGAAATTTGTATTTGAGCTCAGGTATTACAAAAGGTAGAATTTCATTTATTTTCAAGGCAGATAACCCCCACTCTTAGAAGAGTGATCGAACATAATATTCATCTCCCATTTCCTATCGTTTTCTAGTTTTTACGTACACGAGCTTAGTAAAAAAATCAAGGTATTTGATCAGCCTGTGTACCTAGATTAAAGAAGATTGTGCTTCAGTAACTGACAGTTTAAGATTGTAAAATAAGATGTGGATTTAGATGCATATAGAGTAATATATATGCGTGTGTATGATTGTAAATTGGTGTGATGTGGTTACTGTGTGTATTCCTATATTTGTATGTTTGTATATGTATTCTTATTATCTGATAATCACCATTTGCTGTTCATTGCTCTACCCTTTTCTATTTGTCGTTGCTTTTTTTGAGTAAGTTTCTTTCATTCTTTCAAATGTCGAATCTAAGCTGAAGAATTTAAACTGTCTCATTCTCAACCAAAATATCTAAAAGAATTTGTATGGATATTTGAGTATTGTAAAAAATATGTCTGAATTCGAGTTGAAAGACTATTTACAGCCAATATTTCCGATCTAAAACATAGTCCAAGCCATTTTAGCGGCAATCTTTAATGTAAATGATGGCGTCATTATTTTGGTGTACACACATGCAAAAATTTAAAATTAGGATTAGGGGCCAAGATTTAACCCTTCCATAACATTCGAAAAAAACGGATAAATGTATTGCATATCATATTTTCCTTAATTGTATGCAACATATTAAAACCTATTTCAAATTCAAGTCTGAATAATTTGTATATACAGTCAGCCTGAATACGATGTTTATATTTAGATGACCTGAAACTGCATATTATGAAATGCAATTTTTAACATCTAAGTTCAAATTTAGCCGATGATTATAAAAAAAAACGATGAACACATTGAATTAAGCATTGTTTACTAATACAGATATATGTGTATTCATAAAAGTATGTTTATTTTAAAACGTTCTAATGCCGTGTCCCTTCAGGACATAGGCGATCATGACTCTCCACAGACCTTCCTTTATTATTTGTGAATTGCCATGCATTCTTGGTAAAGAAAGTGAGGTGGATCCTCGTTCTCTCCTACCTAGTTTATAAATCGGAGATTCCCTTCTCTAGAGAGTTCAGTCTATCCTGCTATTTAAGGAAAAGAAGAGAAGGCTTGATTGCCTTCCACAAGGACATTTGAGCGAAAGTAAACACAAAAGAAGAGCCCGAAATTTGAACTAATGTGACGTGTCATCTGTTGTATAGGCAGCGCCTTTCACATATTAGCAAAAGCCTTAGCAAACATTTTTACGCCTCTTTACACCATAAAAATTCTGGCAAAGAATAATAGTCATGGCTTACCGAGTTATTAAATCCCTATCTATCTATCTATCTATCTATCTATATGTATGTATATATATGTATACCAGTTGACGATTGCTTAGATGTCCTAAATAACTATCTAACAAAATAAAAAAGAATCATCTCCTTCCAGCTCAACAAAATTTAAATATTTTTACGATTGTATGCTTTTCAGATTCATTCATAGTTAAAAAACAAAACAAAACATCTATGTGTAAATGTTTCTCTATTTTTCTAAACTTGGTTTAAGTGCAAAACTACAACTATAGAGCAGCTAGATCGAACTCAAAACTCTGTGGAAATTATCTGCGAGCTTAGCTTGCTAAGCCTTAGCCATCGGTAAAGTCCCTTACATGTTTCTGTCTATATATGCGTATGTGTACTGCAGTATATGTGTGTATACATGGGAAGAGATATAACTTTGTTTATATGTATGTCTGCTTGTAATCTATCCTTAAGTAGGTGTATGTCACGATGCATATGATGTACATTTTACATAGAGACTTTACAGAAAGGGCGCCTTTTGTTACTTATACGCGACATCAGCTGAACCTTTTCCAGTCATATATGTATTTTTCGATATTGTTTGTGTCCTTTTCTCGATTCAACTTACGCAATTAGTAAGCACCGTTATCCAGACCTCAATCTCAAACATATTTATAATTTAATAACTGGCAACTGTCCAATTAGGAAATGATACGGAAACAGAAGAAATGGTAGAGCCAATAGAAAAAAAACAGATGCTGTTTATTGTCGAGCTGGCAACTTAGCGACAACCTTTCTATATTGCCATACTGATGCATTTAGCGTTGTTGCATATATATATATTTGCATATTTTGGTCTTGAATACGTTATTGCGTTGGTTTTTATTGTACTTTTTTATGAACCGCTTATGTAACTTTATGCGCGTATACGTTTAATCTATCTCTCTATCTGCTTGCATCTGTGTAAAAATATATACCCATCAATTATAGTTTGCGACCTAAAATTTCCCGAAATGGCCATAACGCACAACATTGATTTTCATGGAATTGAATTCCTCTTATTTCCCCTGTATTCCAATTATAAGGAGGAAGTTCCATTCAGCTTTACCCAAGTTACCCATTCTGGAACCGACTCCCGCGTGAATGTTTCTTTGGACACTACTATCTTAACCTCTTCAAGTTAATGGTGAATCGTTATCTATCCTCCTTATCCTCATAATCTTCAATTTCTCTCACCTTCTCTCCCATTCTAACCAGTATCTTGAGTGGCCCTCAGGCCTTATGTCAGGTGAACTTTAGTATAAAAATGTTTTCACCGTTTCCTTCAAAGAAGTCTTGTTGTTTGCACACTAGTTCACAAAGAGTACAACCCTCTAAGAGCAAACGCCAAATTTCATTTGATACACTCCCTGTTCTAATTCCACTAACTTCGAATATTACCCTGTATATTCGCATCAAGATATTTATTATTACAATAAACTGTATATTTAATAGGTCCATGTATTCAAGTAGGGATCCATGATTTTTAAACAGTGAAAATTAATATCCATCGGCCAAGAGATCAGAAGTAATATTAAAGAAAATGTGTCTCTCGACAGAAACGGAACTTGTATTTCCTTTTTCCTGTGAAACGACCTTCAAGCAAAGCGTGATTTACCACCAGACTAAGAGAAAATATTACAGCAATGTAAGGTTCTTTTTAAGAAATGTGCATTTCTCATTTAGACCTTTCAACGTCTATATCTGCTAATTATATACAAATTATATGTATGTATATAGATTACATACATATATATGTATTTTAAAAAAAAATTATAAACGTTATTTTTAGTGGGTACAAGTTTTTGAGTTGCTATCCCTGGTTTAATGACATTTTAATAACAATTGTCTTAGATTGTCATCCGAAAGAAAGAATGTACCTTCAACAAGAATCGAACATGTCGGATGCAGATTCGATTCTTTTCGGATGCACAATTTTCCCAACTTTCCGAAACGTTCCTTTACAAATTCAATCATGGAGGCCGCGGTCATAGGGAAAGGTTTGACATACCTATTTAATATATATTTGCGATATATGCATATGTATACAAGTATATGAATAAATATACATTACAAGTATATGCATTCATATGAACAGAAATATGTATGTATTTATTTCTATATAAATAAACACAAGTATACATAGGTAAATTGATGTCCATTGCCTAATGATGAAAAAAGGTTTATATTTTCTACAACGAATAGTTTCGAAGATAAACCACTGCTTAGGGTCAAATAAATATATTTTATGTGATTATATCTTATTTAATTATCATATAGATTTATCGGATCGTGACGAGCGTTGTATTTGCGAAACATGAAGTCAAAATATAACTATTTTGAACTTTACTTTCTCTGTCTGTCTGTCTGTCTGTCTCTCTATATATATCGAGAAAGAGAGAGACAGAGAGAGAGAGACAGAGAGAGAGAGAGAGAGACAGAGAGAGATTGAGAGAGTCCCCACAAAAATGTATACAAACTTCATGAAAGGAAAAACTTGTATAGATATGGTAATATTAAATTTATTCAGACATCACGAGATTAATACAAGTTACATTGTAGAAATCAAAAGAGATGCCCAAAATGGTGGCCTTTAGCTTCCAGATATTTATTAGTATTGCGAACTACTGCTTGGGCAACGTTGGCGAAAGTGCCTAGTGGGATTGCAACACATGTAATTTTATTTTCTTGTCTAAGGTCCGCAAATGTAATCAGTTATCTGCGATAACACCACATCCTTTAGGGTCCGCCATAGGTAAAAATCTGCAGGTGTTAAATCAAGAGAACATGAGGGGGGGGGAACTCGACTGTATCTTTTCGTCCTAGTCAGTGTCCTTGCAAATTCTCATTCAAATAAGCTTGCACGTTTTGCTTGTAGTGTGACGGTGTGCCGTCTTGTTTTAAGAAAAATTCATCATTTCCATAAAGTTCATGTATGTCAGTGTTATCGACATTTGATAAAAATACGAAAGACAAATCTTTCCTTTTCTGAAGTGTGTAAACATTTTCGGAGCGGACTCTGAATATATATATATATAGTTAAACCTAAAATCATAACCACGTGACCAACAAAAAAAAGAGGGGGGGAAAAACTCAAACAACGCGGGATGTGGGTGAACCATTTATTCAAATCGAGATAAACAATAAAACAAAACAACAACAAAAAGTGGGGAAGGAAACTCGGACAACAGGGTGTGGTTAACCATTTATTCAAATCGAGGTAAAAAAAACAAAAAACAAACAAACAAAAAACAAAAAGCAAACAAATAAAACAAATGCGGGGAGGAGACCTAGTCTATCAAGCAACGTTTTCTGTGTTTACATTTACTTAGGATTTCAATTTTAGAATTTAATAAATGATCAGGTTCTTTGTATAGAGCTATAGCTAATTTTTCCTCTAGACATACTTGACAAATTTTATGCCCTGCTCTATATTTGGAACATCTTTTTAATATTTCCCATTTCAGGATGGGGTCTTTGTTATTGTCACATCTAATTTTCCATATTCAGGTAGATAGTGTAGTACTTTGTTTGGATTTTGCATTATTGAAGCTACTCATATGGTTATAATATTGTTTTTTAAAAACATTTTGAGTGGATCCTAATGTATACTTTAGGATTTTCATCGTTGTTGTTATTAATTATATCCTTGTATATTTTAACTTATTTTACCACGCACTCTTGCTGGCACTTTCCCTGGAGGGGATAGGCTTTCTTATTCTTACAATTACATCTAGGAGGGGCAGTGCGTAGTTTATCCCTAGTTTTTCTCTTGTTATATCCGTTAATTAAGTTCGCTACGTTGGGCATACAACTGTAGCCTAATTTGACACTGTTTTTATTAAATATTTTGTATAATTTACTGGTCTTTGGAAAATTTTGTTCTAGTAGATTAAAGAATATTTTACCAATTTTAGTTTTCACTGATAAATTAAACAGGGATGGGAATTGAACCACAATATGTTTCTACTTCTCGTCTTATGTTTATACTGAGTTTCATAGTCATCTTTTATGTTAATGTATTCCAGTTTATTCTTGTGTCCACTTTTAGCTAAAGCTTGTTCGTAAATTAATTTATTAGCATCGAAGATGTTTTTATTCGATGAATTGGTGGATAATCTATGGCCAATGCCTTTAGAAATATGTTTTAAGATATGTGCCCGGTGGTTAGATCTTATATTTAAGTATTGCGGGTCTATCAATTATGATTCCATCGTCTCGATATAGACCATGGTTATAAAAATTCACGTGATTATTTAGATTATTAAGTAAAAGGCATCCGACTAATTCGCACACCTCTGCCCCATCGTATGCCCCCATGGGATTGTCAAAATTATTTATATCGTTTTTTTTTATCCATAACTCATTATTATGGAACAATAGGGTCTTGCGGCAGTGTCTAATCAGATCTAATTTATCATTAGAAATCTGTATAAACACTTTGGCTAATAGAAGGGCTTCATTAAGTGCTTTTTCCGTGATTTAAGGATAGTATTCTTTTATATTATACTTGATGAATAGAACAACTAATGTCTTTATTATAATTTTTAAACCACCTAATACAATCATGAGTAGAATGCCATTGGTTTATACTTAGGAAAGTTCTTAAAGATTCACATATCTTCTGTAAAATAACTTTACTAATTTTACGTAATTGTGTTTTGGTGGGATTTATTAGTCGACATTTAGGGTTACTTAAAAAATTACTTTTGTGATCCTTGATCGTTATGAAGCAATTTTTTATACTCATTTTTTCGACTCGATTACCTAAGTTGAATTTATAAGCTAATATGCTGGCTTCATGATTCAATTTAGTTTCTATATTATCAGGTGCTTTTTTGTAGTGTTTAATAATCTCTTTATGTAGAATTTTGTTATACTTTTTAGGGATCATTTTATATAGAAATTTGGATTTGTCGGCTTTTACATAAATATTTTTGTTGTTCTTAATCTCTTTAAAACCTTTACTAATCTGTTGCTGCATGTTATTATTAATCGTTTTCCTATATTTTATTTTTCTGATTAGTCAGATTAAATCGGATTCAAATTTATCGAGTTCTTTAATATGTGGGCGGGGGGGGATGGGCATTAGTTTTAAAATCATAGGGTTCACTAGCTTTATTCTTATTCTGGTTGTTATTTAGACAAAATAAACTCTCCATCTCATATTTATAATAAAAGTTTCTATTTTCTTTAATAGACATAATTCATACGAATGACGGTTTGGTACGGGTATGTTCTTAAGCGAATATCCTATATCTACACGTTCCATATTAGTTGATTTTATAAAGTGCTCGATAAGGTGACCTAGAGCTAAATTATTAATAGTAATAATCTTATAAGTATAAGAAATTATACTCGCTCGGAAAACCTTCGGTGTCTTGATTTGCAAATAAACAAGCCAATACCAAAGGGAAAAAAAGGTATAAAAAAGAAAGAACCAAGAACATGTACGTCAGCCGAAAATAATCGTCTAGCATGCAAGTCCAAAATCCAAAGAAAAAAAACCCGATACGTGTAAGCAAAATAACTAAATAAAGTGCTCAATACGGTAAGTAGAGCAGATCAAGTTAAACCTTTTTCGGCTGCCGTACATGTTCTTGGTTCTTTCTTTTTATATACCTTTTTTTCCCTTTGGTATTGGTTTGATTATTCGCATTTTTTCTGGACGAGTATAATTTCTTATACTTATGAGATTATTACTGTATATATATATATATATATATATATATATCACTTTTCTCAACGCAACTACTGCTATTACAATGTGAGATATTTTAAAACAATAGCGACAAAAACAAAATAGGTAGGAAGCTGAATAAGATCGGCCCGGTTGTACATCTAGACACATCGGACGCCAGGAATTAAAAACTAAAACTTAAAGTTCAGCGTTCCACTATTTTCACCGTTTCTCTTAATGTAGAATTATAGGCAACGTTTGCTGTATTTTGTTCTCGTCCTCTAAATATAGATGATTCCACCTACAAAAACATTGTTTAATCTGAAGAAGTCCTTTCGAAGGACGAAACGCGTAACATATGACTTTTAGCAGTATATGTGATGAAATTTAAATTGTTAAAAACACAACACAGTTTAAACAAAAACGTATCAATGAACACAAAAGAGCATTAAATATCGCGAATACGTTAAATTTTTTATTCTCCTGTAAACGAAATACCATTCGATTTAAAAAATGCCAAAATGGTGAGATTTACATTTACAAAATCTTTCTAAAAGACTTTTTCGGGGAAATAGATTTCTTAAGTTCACTGTTGTCGCTCTTTTTAGTATGGATGGTGATTTTCTTCCTAACCTTTTGTTTAAGATAGGGCAGAAAGTCACCATTTTGTTTATGTCATTATTTTTTGCTTCGAGCTATAAGCACCATCCATTTTAGGTTTTGCTATTGTTGAAAGTTTTTTCAAGCGATGTCATTTATATTATTTGGTAAATATCTTTGTCAGTTCAAGAGATCCGAATAAGGACAGTCACAAACACAGGGTTCATTCACTTGGAGACATTTTTAATCATTGATCTGCGAGAACGATTGTATATAACTGATACTTTAGACATTTCTGAAAGTGTTGGCACCATGCATGACATCCATATAAGAGTCTAGATGTGACGCGGCTTTTCCAGTAAACGGATTAAGTTCTTAGGTTAATGTTTTGGTTTTGTAGCATTTTGTGGTGTTGGACAAAACTACACCAGGCGTAGCTTATTCTGTATTCGATTTTCTTATATCCTATATTAAATTTGCTCTAACTCATCCCAAGTATTTGAAATGTTTAGTATTTCTTACTTACACATTCTGGATTTTTTCATGGATTCAGGATATGTGCCATCACTACTGTCATTCCAAATTCTGTTAATAGTTTCTGTTTTGGAAAGACTTATCAGAAGTTCTACTTTTTGGAACACTTGGTAAAAATAGTTAAATTTGTTCATCTAGAAGAATTATTGAATCAGCTATGATATCATGATTCAATTCGATTAATAAAAACGGTTTTCTTTTTATAACAAATAATTCTAAAAATGTTAAATTCTATACTTTTCCTAACACCTAATTAATATATTTTATATTTTTAATTATAATATTCACTATTTTCTTTCGATGTTCACGCTTTATTTTTGTAACCATAACTTTATTTTAATTTATTTTCCTATATTAAATAATTATATTTACATATTTTAATCATATTACCCCATGCAAAGCAGTAATGACACTATGACACAAGCTGTGTCTAAGAAAAAAGTGAAACATTATTAAGGAGCCAGAACAACAGAAGTGTAATTGGGAAGACAGAAGATAATGATTGACATCACATTTAAATGTTTGAAGAAAAATGGCTGGAAAGCATAGAGTCGGGAGAGAGAAAAGAAACTGTTTGCATAGAAACTACGGCAACATTTAGCCAATTCAACTGTGAATTGATGTCACCTTGCCGCCAATCTAGTACTGCACTTAAATTCATAGGAATCTAGGAACCATAGCGAAGAGTTCATCTGAACTGTGCCTTTTCTATAAATACTTTCATCGTGAAAGTAGTTATAGTAAAGGCACAGGGAATCTACATTATGGCGGTGGGAAAGTGACTGAAACAGAGCCACCATGTCAGGAAAAATAATATTGTTGAATTGGGGGGGGGCTTTATCAAGTATCTCTAAATATACAGTAGGATCAGCGGACCAAATTTGCCATCAATATTCAAAGCATGGACGAATGACAAACTTATAAATATGTAAGATACATTTAGGAGAGAGAATTTGTCAAGCACGAAACAATGAACCAAACTTTCTTAGCAGCAGGCCTAGTAATGGATTCAATATAATCTTCCCATTTCATATCAGCCCACGAAGGTGCAACAAGGCACTGTTATTGAGGTTAGGATCAGCCATGCTGATGGGAGGGCAGGAAAGAATCTTTCAGGTGATTGAGAGAGTTTTATAAGTTTCGTTTTGGATGCGTTAAAATTAACAATCTATTGCTTGCTCAAGTTAAAAAAACAGAATGTAGGTTATTTTTTTTAGATCAGCTGCCAATTTGACTTTATCAAACTGATCAGACTTAGAAGTGTAAATGGTTGTGTTATTTTTTTGTATATTTTCGATGTGAAAATCTCATTGATTTGTTCATGGATATTTATTTTTAAATTTTATTAACTGTTGAAAGTTTGCAAATTAACTACAGCGTTTTTAAGTAGTAGAATTATCATCATAGCAATATTTCCTCGTATTTTTTCAGTTGTTTAGAGAATGCTTGTACAAAGCAAAACATTAAAAAAATAAATAAAACATTTTAAACATCTAACTGGTTTTCACAAATTCTGTCATACATACTTAGGTTGGATATTTCATATCAAATCACACACACGCACATGCTTATATTTTAGCATATATTAATAAGTATTCCGTATTTATTTTTCTTTTACTTACTAAAGATGGCACTTAAAGACTCGTGTGAGATATCCAGTTAAATCAGACTTAGTAAGCCAACGATCACTCTGTAATACGATCCTGCTGAACATTGCGTTAAAGAAGGAGATGATATTAGTATCTACTTGAATATATGTCTCTGTATTTGGATATTTATATGTTCGTGCATGTGCAAGTGTAGGATAATGCATGATCATCTGTGCAAAGCATGATGTAAATGCATCGGTCGCCATAATAGCACTTATCAAACAACAATCCCATCACTAAAATATTGAGTGAGCATTCCAACCAATCAATGCACACGGCGACACTGCGCACATCCGGTGACCTTTCTAGCTTCCGGTTCTTAGCCTTTGATCCCGCCTTCTTTCATTCCCATTCTTTCAATGAATATTATTCAGTAACGCAATCGGGTAGAGGCGGCGATCGGGTGAATGAGCGGGATTAGGAAAGCTTCCAGCAAGTGAATAACACACAAGTAAAGATACGTGGAAAACAACGCATATACTAAAGACGCTCTTATAGGAATATTATCTTTCATGCGCACACAGACACACACACATTCACGAAAGTATAGTTACATTAGACATCACATGCATGAGCAGATACAAAGTCGCAGACAACTAATCGATTAGATATATTTGACGTTTGTTTTTTGTTTACATTTTTGTCTAGGTTTTTCCTTATACACTCGGCGATGAATCTACATACAGCTATACAAACACATGGCTTCGTTGGCAAACAAACATATTTAGCACATGCATGTTTATATATATCCACGCATACACAACGCACACACAACGCGCGTGCGCGCGCACACACACACATGCGCGTACAGAATTACTTTGCTGTACATAAATACGATACCTAAGCCTATGTACAAAGATTCGTATTAGTATAAGACCTATACACATAGATAAATATTTATATTCCTCACTCTTTGTTACAAAGGCCAGACAGTTTTACAGACAAAATATTTATCTACACACAAGTACACACACACACAAGTACACACACACACACACACACACACACACACACACACACACACACACACACACACACAGAAAGAGAGAGAGAGAGAGAGAGCACAAATACAGAGTTGGACACACGGAACTATATATATATATATATATATATTCGTGTGTGTGAGAGAGAGAGGGGGAGAGAGAGAGAATATGATATATACAGTGGCGAAAGTTTAACTTATATACAAGTTGGTGCTGGCCCGACCAAAAATAATGACGTCGAATCATGAAATGTATATGAACTTTCACATATTCACGTCGTATTTTAACAGATATAGCACTTTTCTCAACATTCTTTAAACCTTTTAAAAATTTTGATGTTTGATTATTGAAACAGTCGTTTTGTGAAGTGGATTGGACCGAGAACCACTCAGCATCCTTTCTTGCACGAACACATACGTAGTTATCTCTACAATATATATATATATATATATATATATATATATATATATATATATATATGCGTGTGTGTGTGTGTGTGTGTGCGTGTGACCACGTTTAAATATATATGCAAGCACACACGAAAGTAAATAATTACGTACAAACTCACACACACTATATCTCCTCATGTATGTACACACATGAAAAGAATGACAAAGGGTCATGGCATTAGGCAAAGTTCACAAAACGTTCAAGACATTGGAAAGATATGTTGGGGTTTCAATGAAATGTTGGCAAGTAAAGAGTCTTGACTCGAAAGAATTTATCCTGATGCATTTGCAAGTATAACGTTACTACGTATTCGTTCGCCAAGAAAAAGTATCTGACTTCAAAATAAACAGAAGATTTATTCTTCTATGAAATTATTCTATTATCCATTGAGCTCAACGTGAAACTACCGATCGATTTGAAGAAAATAAATTGAAAAAAATATTGAATACAAATATTTCCTTTAGAAGGTTCTGTAAATTTTTATCTTGCAAGATATATGTGTGTTCCAGTAAGAAACTCTTCTCTAACTAATTATTAATCTGAAGAAACGATAAATTCATTAAAGTCTATTTCAATTTGATCTTCTTGGGGGAAGTTTTTGCCCATAAAAACATTGTGTTGTTTAGTGATATTCACTCTATACAAGGCCCAAGATCCACTCGAGGTAGAGGGTTAGTAAGTAAGAGGCACAGTTTATGGGGTATGTTGGGAAGATAACGGTTAACCTCAGACTTGAACTGTTTATGATTGTAGTGATCAGGGAAGCATCCTATTTGGAGTCGGTTCCATAGGGAATAGGGTGGTTCGTTACAATGTGCGTGGCATCAGTAGGAACGAGCATAAAATGCAGCAACACGACACGTTTTTTATTCACCAAACAGAGTGCTGTTTGAGTTTTAAATGCATTTTTTCAAGCTTGGCTTATAGAAATATTAGCTTACGTGCACATATTTATCTGTATTTGTAGCCACTATAAAGAATATAAAAAATATAGGTTATCTCCCCTTAGTTGATAAGAACCCTGATAGGGAAAATGAGTTCATTTATCTGATAGTAATGGGCACCAAATGGATTGAGAGAGGCTCTCACAGTGGTGAATGGACGCATTTTAGCCCATTCCAAAGAACAAGCGATGCTGGCCGCAAGCAAACCTGAATAATGCAAGGATAAATAGACATCGAAAGAAGCGATATGATCAACTTTAAATAAGTGTTTCAATCGATTCCAAGTAGATGCAAGTATTTGAAATTCGTCATTTTCGTTGTATAATGTATTACTTATATAAACAAATGCTTTTTAAGCTGTTCATTTCTCTCGTCATTTGTTCCTCTGTTACATTGTTAAGTTTTCCATTAGAAAGTAATGTATAAATTAATTCCTGTTTCGTTAAACCTTTACACTAAACATCCAGGCATAATTTTGATTTATGTTTCTGCTTTTCCCTCGAATCAAGCGTCTCAAGAATTATCCAAAATAAATTTTATCCAAAACAATTTTTTCGTTTATCATCGCAAGTAGTGTGACTATGTAAAACAAAACAAAACAAAACGAATGCAAACAAAACATATCACTAAAATATTACTGACATTGATTCATGCAGATCTTCATTGTCGGAGTTATTGTTTTTCATCTAATTCAAATATAACCCATTTATCGAGATCTTTGCCAAACTCTTTAAATCTGTTTCGACTTCTCTGAACTTTTACGATAATTTTGCATCACAACCTTCAAATCTTAATCAATTGAAGGTTTTGATCAGCTTCTCCCTTTGACATTTAAAACTGAAATTTCTACTTTCAACTGTTGGAGAATAAAATCGTATACACTAACCATTTCTAAATTTAGACCTGATATTCTTCCTAGCTTCATCTTCATTAAGGTGCAGCGCGCACTCAGTGATAATAAAACATGAAAATTCGATGTGGATTGACTGATCTTATTTGTTTAAAAATGGAGTAAAAATTAATAAAATAAAATGAATATTTTTTATCGTATAGACATTAAATAATATGTCGCCGAAAACAAGATATAAATTTTGCTGCCGTCGTTAAAGTGTTAGAGATGATAAGCCTTTGCTTCATTCCTGTTTCAAAAAGGAATTTGAATAACTCTCTTTGATTCTCTTTACTTGGCGTATAAGAAAGATTCTTTTACACTTGATAATTAATTTCAGTAACAAAAACTATTCTATTTATACTGTTAGGACTGTTGTCCTCATCTTTGTTGCCATATTCACAACGTTTCGGCCGTTGTACTCCCCGGTCTTCTTCAGGTGATTAGAATTTCGAACAGAACACTTTATTTCGTCCTCCGGTTGTCTCAGTTATCTCCCTTTAACCCAACTCTCCAACTTTTATTCACCAGTGCAGTAAACAGGTATTTTAAACAGGTAAACTCACAACTCTTTGGGTCAAGTTACTGAATCCACCTACACTTTTATCCACTGGGCCATGTGTCTTTAACCGTACAACGGACGAAACATCGTGAATATGGCAACAAGGATGAGGACAGCAGTCCGATCAATGTAAATAGTGTAAATAATTAAAATACCTCATCTCAGAAATATAAACAAAACCTCTTCTTTATAATTCCAATATAATGAAAACAGAGAACTCCAATGACCTGAAGATACTAGTGGTCTCCCAGTTTTTCAATGGTTTAGTGTAATTTTCAGTGCCAACAAAACTCTTTACGACTTTTAATTGCGAGTCTTATTAGTGACATTAATGCGTTGAAAGCCAAAAACTATCGACTTTTCGTCTATTACCTCAGAATCATGACAAGCGTTTTATATTTAGTTTTTGTCCATTTGTATCTGAAAAATAGTCAGGTAAAAGAAAAACAGCAAATACAGATAGGTTGCTTTTGTTTTCAGCATCGGGCTTTCCCCACCTGATTTTGCCCCATTAAATTTACGACAACTCATTGCAAATCATTTATTTTACTTATAAAAGTATGAAAAGTATTATTGTGATATCAGCTAGAGTAATTCTTTCTAAATAAACATTACCTAAATTTGCTTTTTGCTCATTCTTATTATAACTGTGATATTTCTTTTGTGAATGCGCGTGAATGCCTTTTAGTTTCAATGCGCGATCCTATTATTATTAAAGATAAAAAGTAACTTATTTAGACGAGTACACAGCTACATCAATAATTACGTATCCTAATGATAAAAAAGAATTTAACACAGCAAATAGTTATTTTTCAATAGAATATTCTTCCATGTCAATGCACTTAATTCAGTAGTGAATATTAACTACAATGATCCAACATGAAGATTTCAACTCAAAATTAAGCTAAGAACTCCGATACGGAATTATTGATCCACCTTCGTAAATAGATGTAAACAATAATAGATGCATAAATAAGTAAAGAGAATTAGTGATACAGAGAAATTGTACTAAAATAACAAAACATATGAGAAATATTATAAACTAGGCTGGAGACCCTGCCTTTCGGGCAGACTTGAGGCTAGTTCTTGTAGAGAACTTTTGGGCCTTCGACCTTTTATCTTCATCGTCCTAAGTACGTAAAAGTTATAAGAATTTAGAAATTATTTTATCTTTATTTGACACCTTAATTTGGCATAATTTTTCTTCGTATACGCAACTGTTCTTCATAGTTTGTTTACATTTATTTTGCGCGGAAATTTTACTTTTTAAAATCACCCTTCTTTATGATCCCTTCACATTAAGACACTCTTAAAAGGCATTAGTGAGCTCGAACTATGCAATATTTCGAATACGTCACAGTACGTTCGCTGGAAAAAGAAATAAAAAACTTATGAGCAACGTACCGTGCCCCGCTTAAATTTTAATTACGGGTTAATTAGACGATATCAATTGCAATTGCTACGAAAAGGGAAATTAAAATTAAACCTTTAATAAGGAATTGTTTTTTTTAAACCTTTCACTCTGTTCGATATTTAAATGTAACCGTAAATGAGTTATTTACTTTTTAATCGCGTGTAACTACAGTAGTTACTAGATGTTATTTCAGGTTGTTTATGATTCACCGAGATCAAAAAAACGGACGGATGGACACGCATACACTGCGCTTTATTTATATAGAAGATGGTTAATGATGAAAATTTGTTAAATATGAAGGTGACTATTTCTTAATTGTATAGTATGTGTGGTTCATACGAGACAATAGACGAGGTCTGAATCGAATTTAATATCCATTAGGAAACCTTGATTTAAGAAAAGTTGTTCTATGGTGACCTCAGTATATACTGGCTTCTTAGATAAAGTACGTTTTGTACTTGATATCACCTTAGAAAGTGAACAGACCTAAGAGTCCAGAAGGTTGAATTACGTGTCCTCAAAGCCAGTAAGTACAGAATCGGGCCTTGAAAGCTGTCAGTAAGTGCACCAACATACAAAGAAATTAACAACATACAAAGAAATTAACCCAGCTGGATTTAGCATATACTTACATAAGACAAATTGGATAAAGGGAAGTTATAAAAATACGTCCGTTTAATCTAGTAGGGAAGAAAGACAATCCCTTAATACACTCGCAAGAAGATTAAAGGTTCGAAGAAAGAAGCGAAACCACATACCCCCAATTTGGCCTACGGAGTCAAGAAACAATTTTTTTTTTTTACGTATGAAGAACATAGTTTCGTATTCTTATCAGACGTTACCATCATAATATTTATGAACAATCACAGATTTAAAAAGAATTTGGATCAACAAAGGAATCAGAGGAAGGGACTAAACAATCTGGACGGCAACATTACTGAAATCAGCCAGAATACCGAGGAAAGTGTATGATTATTGAGGAAATTACTGTTTCTTCAGTGAAAGATCGCAGTTACTGTTGTTGTGAATATTTAAGGAGTACAAACAATATTAAAAATACATGATGATAACACATAATCTATTTATTGGTATTAATTTTGAATTTTATTAACTCATTTCCGTCCTTGAAGAAAATATGTTGACTTGTTTTTCCAATTTTTCATTTAAAGTTTTTAAGAACACAATTGGACTTTTCTAATTAGGCGTTCTGTAGTTCGACACGTTTTAGTCTATAATCATTTGTTTGCGGATTTGCCATTAAAGGAGTTCGATTCAATTTCAAACCGTACTTTAAACTGAATGTGTAAAAACATAACATCGGAAAAACACTAAATTTCAGTGTTTATTTTAGCCTAAAATTATACATGCATTTATAATTTTTTTTAATTCACTAAATTATTTTTAATGTAATTGATTAAAAAGATTACGCAAGTACAATTAACTGTTATATATATTAATTGTATTAAGATATATCGATCTATTTTAACACTATTAGAAAAATCGTTAAAATAAAAAAAAATCCTGAAAATGAATAAAATTGATTATTAACCGAAGTAGCACCGGAAATGAAAAAAACAAAAAACAGAGAAAAACAAATATGGAGAATGATTAATGTTCACCCAGATGAAGAAGAGAACGGCTAAAGTTCTCCTTTTGCGTACACAATGTTGGTCTTCTTAACTTGGTTACAACTGCTTCAACAATTCTCAGCATAGGCCAAGAATGTACTCAGTGTAATATGTTGAACCAATTTTTTCAGTATTCGTTTGCACACGCGGAAATTGTCGACCAAATGTTAGTCAATTGCAGACTCTAGAGCCGACTGGGCGAATTTCCCCGTCTTATATAAGCCGGAATATGATTGTTAATTCTTGTAATCAGGCGTTGAGTGATTCGACCCAGAGTCAGCATCGGCACCGACACTTAAAATAGCAAACAATATCGAGAAAAAAAACACATCATACGAAAAATGTTTTTCACTTTTTCATAAATTTTCCTAAAAATTTTCTGATGAAGTATTTGACATCTACTGCAGATAAGGTAGAATTCTTTACATGGAATTTCTCCTTCAACTTCACAAACATTAAACACACATATAACTGTATAGCAAAGCACGAATGTCCCTTAAACGGCCACTGATCGCAAAACAGTTTAATATAAAAAGCCACTATAAAATCAGCAGATAACCAATAAAAATACGCATAGGAATAAGTGAAAGTCCCTGGAAACAAAACACCCTTTACAAACAGTAAATACGCGGACAGCACAATGCTCTCTAAACATCTATGGTAAATTAAAACCAAAAACCAAATCACACTAAAAATATGGAAAATAAAGAAAACAGCATCAGTCGACAATAAATCCCAAAATTCTGTCTGGAGGAGAAAATGGAGCAAATCAAATTACTAAGTAAACGATCAAAATGGAAATACGAAAACAAATTTCTACTATGTCAGTTAAAAATCGAAAACTAAAAACGATGACGAAAGAAATTAAAATTAAAATAAATAAATAAGTAAAATACAATAAAAAATCTAAATCAATAAATAATTGAATAAATTACGTAGATAGCAAACAAATTAATAAAATACAAATGCACACATAAACGTAAATAAACGTAATAATATTTATCAACAACAAATCATAAAGTAATCAATAATAACTAATGATTAAAACAATAAAAACACTATAAAATAGATAAAAAATACTGCATTCGGATCCACAATTATTCTTACTCAGAATATCATGCCTCTAGAATAATTTGAAACATAATTGTTACCTAATAACCGCTAAGATAATACAATAGACATTCTACACATAATGCACCATTGAATAACATTTATAAATAGTCGAGGCAAAACACAACACACATGGCTTGGAGATTACGTTTGAGCAGAGAACAAACGGTCGCCGCTTGGTGTTGACCTTTATGTACACTTTTATATATATATATATATATATATATATATATATATATATATATATATATATATATATACTCTAAGGTGTGGTATATTTATGGGATAAAGTGCTCAATATCAGAGACAAAGCGTGTGTAAATATAAAAATGAACATTGAAGTCAACACTTAGAGGCGACAGGCTGTTTCATGCTAGACGCAATCGTCAGGCCACGAGTGTTGTTTTTTCTCCGGCTATTTATATATACGGGTCAGTGGTGCGTTGTGGTTAGTCTATTTTGGCGGTTATTTTGCCGGAAGTCGTTTATTTGTTTATTTATTTATTTGGGTTAGATTATTTTGCTTGTTTTTATTTATTTTTGTTTTTTAATTTATTTCTTATCTTATACATTTATTTATTTTCATTTTAATCGGTGTTTTAATAACGCAGTAAAAAATTGTTTGTATCGCTTATTTAATAGTTTTGTTTTGGTTTGGGAAGATAAAGCTATTTATTCAATTTGGGGGTTGATTGCTGTAGTTTATTCTAACTATTATTTTGACGGGAGCAGTTTTTAATTTGTTTATTACTTCATTTATTTATTTGAATTGATTATCTTTACTTGTTTTTTCTAACGATTAATTTATCGGGATCGGTTTGTTAGTTTGTTTATTTATTTGGATTAATTTAGATTGATTTATTTTACTTGTTTTTTATTATTTATTTATTATACCGTATATTTTTATTTACTCTTTTCGGTTTTCGATTTTTAAGTAACGGTAATTTTTATCGTTATATAACAGTTATAGCTATGTTTTTCGTTCGATTTTTGGTTTGATTTTTATAGTCTAACAAATATTTTGGTCATATTGGTTTGTTAAAGTCAATTCAAGTGCCTCTTTGGATGACGAGATAGTTAACCGAATATCAAAGGCAACCAATGCCTTTGGGAAGCTTAAACATCGCCTATGGGATGTTCATGGCATTTCACTGAAAACGAAAATCAGTGTCTATCGAGCAGTCATTCTCACCACACTTTTTTATGGGTCAGAATCGTTGATGCCATACAGGACACACATTAATCAACTTGATGCTTTTCATAAACGCTGTCTTCGTTCAATATGAGGTTATACGCTGCAGCCCAAAATCTCTAACACTGATCTTTTTATCAAATGTGACATCGGTGGTATCGAAGCCTTTCTTTAGCAATCACAATTCAAATGGGCTGGTCATATCACAAGAATGAGTGATGATGGGAAGCTGGAATACTCATGTATAGCCTACTTTTTCATGGTAGGCGTAGTTTAGGCAGGTCCTTGGATACGCTTCAAGGACAAACTCAAATACAATTTAAATGCTGCAAACATCCCTACAGGGGAGTTGGAACTTGGTGTTGAAAACCGAGCAAACTGGACCTGCCACCGAAGTATAAGTAACTTTGAAAAGAATCGTCTCAACCATCTGAGAGAATTAAGAACCAGCACTAAATTTTGGGTTAATACGCCAGCTCATATGACGGTCAATCCTTCAGCATGTCCCTCATGTGTACTTGACTGCAAATATCTATATATCTATATCTATATATATATATATATATATATATATATATATATATATATATTGCTTGAATCTTTCGGCAGTAATAAACCATATAAATAGGAAGTCATTTAAGATTATTTGAAATGAACAAAGTGAATAAATATTGGTCACTATGAATTCAATAACCCTTAACTCTGGTTTAATTACTGATGGAATTTTACCAGAAGCTGTGTCAACAACTCTCACTGGACATACACTCTAGAGCCGTCTTATACATAATATCACTGTTATAAACAATTAGCATCCAAACATGTTTTCCGCGTCTAAATCCTCTTAATTTTCGTTTTGCAATTTATGAAAACTGAAATTTTTTTTACTAGTACCATTTGTATTAAACTTGTCACTCTTTCATTAGAAATGAAAATAAACCGTCAAACGCATAAATATTTGACAGACTTATTTGTTCGTTAAGCAGACTTTAACTGTTAGAAGTCCATATTATGCACTTCTTTCTCTCTCGTTTGACTTGGACTCGACAATCAATCCTGTTTCAAAAGGATTTGCTTAAATCGTTGCTAGGCAACGAGCAAAGTTTCAACCGACGACATTCACTGATGAATTATGTGGCCTCGACATTAACGGAAAGACGAGCAATTTACTGGCAATTTTAGGCTTACACAGAACATTATTTTATAACAGGACCCAAAAGGTCAAATATTGCCAGATAGGAGCTCTATTAATCGATCACATTCTGATAAAATTTTAAGTTAAAATACTGAAGATATTTACTTACTGGTAGTGCGTTAGAGTAAGCGCTATTTAAATAATAACCGGTTACCAGTATATTAGACATGCAGTTTGTTATCTGCCGTAGTAGTTGAAGTAGTTGCATATCTTTTACCGATACTAGAGGTTGCTGTTCGAACTGAGGTAAAAAAAATCAAGTTTTCGAATGATGACAGGTAGATAGAAATAACTTCCCCATTTAAAAGATTAGTGCAACAGAATTTGATTCTGCATTCATAATTGTCCTTGTGCCTGACTTCTCTAAGCTATTTCTGTCTTGATAGTAGCATATCCTCAAAGTACACTGCCAATAACCAAACTTAACCCTTATCCTCAAAGTATACTGCCAATAACCAAACTTATTTTCTAAGCTTGTAAATCTCTTCTGTAAGACCATCTGTAAGTCTCCTTGCTTCATTGGTGTTACTAATTCTTTATTTCCTCATTGAATTCAATCTTTTACTCCTTCCTAACAGGATACAAGATTCCATATATTTGGAAACTAAGAAAGATATATTTGGAAACTAAGAAAGATTTATTTCGAACGGAAAAATGTTTTGTGTGTAAGAGAACTCGTAGTTATCAATGGTCGATCTTCAAAAGTTAAAAACAGCTGTAGTCCTTCGTCTTCCAAGCATTGCTTTTGTTTTGTTCTTCTTTTCCACATTCGTTTGTATATTTACTGTTTTAATATAATTATTTCTTATTTTTCTATAACAGATTTATCACATTGTATTTTATATATTCACTTTTCTTTTCAGTTTTACAATCTTTTCTCCTAATAAACCTATTGACTCTATCCTCAGGGTAATTAATTGAAGAAGACATGCTTACTCTGTTGAGATAGACGTGTAAACCGAACCGAGTGTTACAAGGATGATAATAAAAATTAGGATATTAGTAACATAATAATATACAAGAGAAAGAATAAATACGTAAATAAATAAATTACAGCTAAAGGAGGAACAGCATAAACCACAGCAACAACGACAACAGAATCAGAAAAAAGTAACGGTCAGTAAGTGCTGTCTGTGCCTTACTCATAAACGACATAATGGCTAGACACAAACAATTATTTCTTCAATATTTTGCATCGACTTCAAACTCCAAACTCTGGATCGCTGTTATGTGACGACATTTTTGTAAACATCTCAGCTATTCGGAATCTTGTAGTTGTTGATTTTTGACGTTTATTCACGATTTTCCTTGTCGTTGAAGATAAATAGATTTCACTGGAATGCTGTCTTTGGAAGACAAGCGAGGGCTTCTATCAGGTTGGATCGGAAAGTATTAAAAAGGAATGCTTAATTATAATTTATTTTTCCAACTCCGATCTTCAATCTATTGAAATGTGGACTTTTCTAGGAAGAGATGTGCGTTATCATGATGGAGTACGATACAGCATTACTGAATTCAATTTATGAATGTAACGTATTAGAGAAGTCAAGCATTTTTGGAAGATAAGGTAATGGCTAATACAAATTTATGTAAAATGTAAAAAAAACTTTATTGAGAAAATTTCTTTCTTCTTGAGTCTAAAATTATATTACTTTTAAACTTTCACAAATATACAATATATTTATACATTGTTAGAATCCTTTAAAAATAACAATGTTTGAATTGTAAACTTTTAGAAGAAAAAGTAATGCCAAGCTCATACACAATACAACACGATTAGAAATAAAAGAAACTTGTATTATAAACTTTTGCCGAGTTATATTATTCATCTGCAGTATTTTTGTTTATAAGTAATAGCATTTCAATTACAGACATTTTCATTCCTTCAGACATAAAACTACCAGTAATATATATTTGTGTATTCATAACATTGCTTCATACATGTGTATTATTTTGTATGTATTATATTGCCTTGTGTACGTAGTTAATGTGATGTTTTTATATTATATTGACTTTTGTATGTATTTACACATTCTGTGTATTCATTTTTACATTGTATCCGCTTATCATTTACTACACTGCCTTGTGTTTTCCTTTTACAATTTTCTATGTCACTATGCAGTCAAGCCTGAGAGAAGCAGCAGCAGCAGCAGTGGCGGTCAGCAGGCAGGATAAAAAATACGTTTACAGCTGCAAATTCTGGGTTCATTTGAATGGATTAAAGTGTTGGTTCTTGAATTTGGTGGCATAGTAATTGTGAGTTCAACCTTTTGGTTAGGCAGTGCAAACTTGAACTGAATAAAAATGGAGCGAACAATAAATTAACTAAATAAGAATAAGATGAGATACTCCTAAACAAGTACAGACGAACGAGAACATTCTGCTTTCTTAGATTAAATAAAGTATTCAGTTCGCAATTCTTTCAAGGTTACCCGGATCAATTGATACTTGAAGAAGTCCAGAGTGTACAACGACTGAGTCATTGTGATAATAACAAGATGAGGCCAATAGTTTGAAAGAAAACAATCTAAATAATTATAACTCTTCATATCAGAAATTCAAAACAAATTTAGTAAACTTGTTGACTATATGCCATTATTCAACGTGGATAACAGAGGAAAGACTTTGAACTATTTTGACTAGAAAGATTTTACAATCAACTGAGAACCATTTCGTTTGAATTTTTACATAATATTTTGCTTATTCAATAGTAAAACGATATTAAAATGCTTCAACTGAAAACATTCAGGTAAATAAACGCGGATATGTTCTACATAACATTACAAACTATTATCGCGGGCTATTACTTATATAGCGAGCGTGACACTTGAGTGTTCCACACTTTTAGCCTTATGCCATACTAAGCTAAACTTAGTAATAATCAGGGTTTGTTTCTGAACTGAGCATATCTTACGCTGATGCCTGGAAAAAGCCAAGACATTGAACGCTGAATTTTAATGTTCACTATTTGGAAGATTTTCCTAACAAGCTCTTCTTACCCCTTATTTCCTCTTCGTTTGCTCTTGTTTCAGTCTAATTAAAGTTGTTACCTTTGCTCTTTTTTAATTAATCTGGCTTTTAACTTTTAATATTTATAAGTTTAACACAAAAATTTATAAGTTTTTTCAAAAAAATGTATTGCTGGTAATGAAAAAATGTATAAGTTTTTTCAAAAAATGTATTGCTGGTAATGAATTTTTTACAAAATATTTCTGATATTAAAACCTATTTTTACACTTTCATAGTGTTTTCACCCCAGTTTGGGGGTTAACTATTTACCCATAGTTGGGACCCTAACAGGTGCTACCACCAAAGCCTCCTGATCAGAAGCCTTGCTGTTGGATGTAGTCTATCGTCTTATCCAGAACGCGGATATAGTTTATCGTCATACCTAGGACGGAAGATATATAGTAGGAGCATCAGGTCAGATATGGTAGCAGTACTAAATGCACGGACGAATGGTTGATGTATAACTCTTCAAAATGGATTTTGACGAGAAGAATTGTTCAACTTTCCTATCAGTAAATCTAGCAATTGATTCAATATAATCACCCAACTTCATGCCAGTGGAAAACGTGAGCACAAGAAGGCGCGAAGTGTAGCCCTCCTGAAGTTTATCATCACTTCTGCTGATGGCAGGCATAAAAGGTTCTCTGTAGCGATTAAATGAATGCAAGTTATTTTGGTTTGGAGTCGTTAAAATTTAAAAGTCATTCCTTACTTCAGTTATCCACTGACTGGAGGTCCTTTTCGAGAGCGGTTGCCAGTTTACTTTATTGGATCTGTCGGACTTGCTACTAAGACAGTATGTTTTGTCACCTACGTACATGCCTAGCTGGGACCTAAATACATCGGAGAAATCGTTGATGAAGATCGGAAACAGCATAGGTCCAAGTATAGACCCCTGACAAACCCCTCCTCCGCATTAATATAAAATGAACTCGAAGCATGTTCGTTCAACACGAACTTCATTACTCGATTTGTTAGGAACGATTCGATTTTCTCCAGTCACGTTGAACCTCTCAATGAAGCTCCATGCTTTGAGCCTCTCTTCACGCCAGAGCTCAAGGGGAACTCATACTTGCATTCCATTGCAAAAAAGCTGGTAAAATCGTCGGTTCATTCAGGAAGTAACTGACTTATTTTGACGTGCTTTTTCTTAAAATGGGTCATATTAAGCCAGGGGTGGAATATTGCTGTCATGTCTGGGTTGGACCTACTTAATTATCAATTTTTTGCATTGATGCAGTTCAAAATCTTTTATGCAGTCTTGTGGGGCATGATTTATTTTTTACTACAACCTCACAAGTGCAACGCTGCAAGACGCTATATCATCATTTCTATCAGAAATGCTTAAATGAACGCCATTTTCCAGTTTCACCAGTTCAGACATTTACTACTAGGACGTGTCATGTCACTTTCCCGGAGTCTAATCGGCCTTACATATTTGGCGTTTCAAATGTAAGAGGGAAGTTCCACTGAGCTTCTTTTTAAGAATTGCTACTTGGGGAACAGATTCTCGTATGGATGCTTTCCTGAACACTCTTATCATGAGTTATTCAAATCAAGAGTCAATTGTCAGCTAAGCTTTTTATCCTCATAATCTCCACTTATCACTTTCTTTTTCATTTATTTCACACAATTCATTCACCATTACCATTTTGGCTGTAACCGTCTCTCTTGAGTGGCTCTCGAGTCTTGTTTTGGGTGAAATTTAATAAAAAATCGAACTGCCTGCTATTTTGCGTAGAGTAAAAACAGCTGAGAAAGATATAAGTAAGGAAAAACAGAAATCAAGAAAGAAGTCAGAGACAGGGTAGAACAAAAGGAACAGAGAAAGAGGAGGAAGAGAGGAAATAAAAAAGAATGTGTGTGTTTTTATGTGTGTGTGTGTGTGTGTGTGTGTGTGTGAGAGAGAGAGAGAGAGAAAGAGATAGAGAGAGATAGAGACAGAGAGAGGTTAAAGACAAATTTAAACAGAAGTTATGGCCAGAAGTAGGAAGACAAAAATATGAATGAAAGGAAAATGTTAAAAAAAATCAAAAACCTGTGTATGATTTCAGAAAATAAAGAGATGGAAAAATAACAAAAAAAAAAAAAAAGAAAAAAGATAGATGCAGTAGAAGAGAGTGGGTAAGTCTAATCAAGGATTAAAGAATTGACAGAACGAACTGAAGACAAAAGATAGAAATTTTATAATTTGATGCTTCTGTATATTTTTGGTCGGGTCAATAGCTTTCAGTAACCTTGGCAGCAGCAGATAAGATGTCGGTTGGTGACACCTGATCCTTGAAAAATCCTGCTTTGCATCTTCTTTATAACTTCCAAAAACATAATGGAATCTTCAAAAGACAAAAAAACCCCCAAATAACAGCAAAGAGAGAGAGAGAGAGAGAGATTTTCTACTTAAACACTCACCCCTTAAGCCCTCCCACTCGTAATACATGTAGACACATCCTCTCCAACATTGTATTTCCTTAACGTAAGTACATAACAATATATGCACACGTACTCTCTCTCTCTCTCTCTCTCTCACACACACACACACACACACACACACACACACACACACACACACACACACACACACACACGCACGCACGCACACGTTTTTATCCTCACACAATCAGGAAATTATTTGGCTTCACACACGCGTTTTCTCAAAATCAAGCGCCTGCAGAGAATGAATAAAGATTAAAACATCCCACATGAACAGTGTTGCGTCTTCTTAAATATTATTTATCATAACAATAACAAAGGTTGTGTTTCGCAAAAAAACAATAACACACAGACACACGCATATATATATATATATATATATATATATATATATATATATATATATATATATATATATACCTCTGTGCGCGCGTGTGTGTGTGTGCGTGTGTATGCCTTGAAAAAAAATAAAAAATATTCAAAAATTAAAATTTCAGACACATTCGGTCGTATATTAATATTTTTTTTTGTTTTATCATTTAAATTAGTTTCCTCGACTAGTTTCGGCCAGCATGGCCATCATCAGGAGAAATGAATCCCTGCTGATTAGTAGCAGTGAACTATAAGAGTGAATGAAGAAAGTGAACTTTATCTGTAGTTTTCATCTGTTTTTTATTGTTAATCTTGGTCAGTCCTTGTATTGTGGAAACGGCCCATTTCAAGTGTTTTAAATAGAAGCTGGGAAATCCATGAATCTCAGAATTTTCTCCTTAGTCATTTTGAAAGCTTTCTTGGTTGCTGGAAAGGGGATGTGTGTGTGTGTGTGTGTGTGTGTGTGTGTGTGTGTGTGTGTGTGTGTAACGGTAGGTTATCTTTTAGGTTTTTGGGAGTGTGTGTGATGGGTGTATGTGTATATATTTGTGTGAATGTGTGTTTTTTAGGAGGCTTCAAAACCTCTGCAAGCTTGTTTGTCTAGTGTGGTTGAGAAATGTGGGAGGACGTTGATCTATGGGATTATATATTAATTCTATATGTGCTGTTTAATCTGTAGTTAAGTCCGTCTGGACAAAGTAATAGATTTTTATTTATGGATCCGACAGATTTTATCACTTTATTTTCAGTGGATACACATATTTGAGTAGACGCCTCGTTTATAAACTATAAATATTGATTCATTTTCGTCTTTATATACATAATACTTGTGTAGAAATAAAAACAAAAGCTGGCCACTCGTATTCGAGGATACCCATCTGTTAGGGTGGCTAGCCAATCCCTATTGCAGACGCCTGCTCGTTGGTTTATACTGTAACTATGCTGAGCAGACCTTAGTCACAGTTTCTGGGAATAAGTGTATTATCTAGCGTGATCAACAATGTGAACAAGACCAGCACGCTCAAGCCCTCAGTCACGATGACTTGTGATTTCGTGCTAGCACAACTATCGACAGTCCCCAAGGGTTCCGCCTACCCAATTTTACTGACAAGGCTTGGGTCAACCTACGGTATGGTTTGTCAGGCACTTTCTAATGGTACCACAATCTAGGATTGAACCCTCCAGTCCGATAACTTCAGGAAGACTCCTTTTTGACAAATCGACCATGGTGAGATTCGAATCCTGGTCTCATGGTCAGAATGCTACATATACAGGTATAGATACATGCTTATATTTCTACAAGATTACATACATATATGCACGCTCATGTACATGAATATGTATTTGCATATATACTTATATAATAGCTGGCCATTCGAGGATACCCGTCTATTAAGGCGCCTAGCCAGTCCCTAATTCAGACGCTCGCTCAGGCACATTTGTGTTTGTTCAACACCCATAGAGCCCATTTGTAGTTTATACTGCAACTATGCTGAGCAGATCTTAGTTACAGTTTCTGGGAGAGAGCGTGTTATCTAGCGTGATCAGCAATCTGAACAAGGCCAATACACTCAAACCCTCGGTCACGATGACTTGTGACTTCGTGCTAGTACAGCTATCGACAGTCCGAAGTGTTCCGTCTACCCAATTTAATTCACAAAGCTTGGGTCAACCCGTGGTATGATTTTCAAGCACTTTCCAAAGGTGCCGCACGCTGGGCACACACACACACACACACACACACACACACACACACACACACACACACACACACACACACACACAGATGTATATATATATATATAATACATGTTAATGGACATATACATATACCCACATATACGTATGTACTGTTCTTTAATAAAAGCGAAACAAAAATGTCCTGATATTTCGTCGGTTATTACCATCATCTCCAGATTAAATTTTGCAAATTGAATATTGATTATCTGCATGTATGTTCTCCGGAGTTACTTTTATCTCATATTAGGCCTCCTGAAGAATACTTGTACATAGGGATGTCTCGGAATTCCAACTCTAGCCCGCTGTCTTCTACGTTGTGTTATTACGTTTTTGAATGCGGGCATCTAAGCCGCTTTATGGTAGCTTCTTAACTAATTTCTTAGACATGTGTAAATTAACTCTTTCGCCTCCTTTAGCCACTGTACTGTGAATTCTTCATTCGTAGGTGCTGTGGTGTCCTATAGTTCCAGAAGCTATTGTACAGCAATCACTTTCTGCTCCTTCTGTTAGTTTTCTGGGAACATATTTTGCACAGACCTTTGAGTAGCCAAGATACTGCACGAAACTGCAGGTATTAACATAATTTGCTTAAAGGCTTTAACAGAGATTTGCAAGGTAATTCTTCTGTCAGCTATAATAAGAGTATCAGTCTGTTTTGTCATATACCTATTAGCAGCTGGCCTACCACTGAGGGGCCTGTCACTAACGCCAGTTTCTCCTTTCTTTGTCGGATTTCCATTAATTCTACAGTTCCTTCTCATTATTTTGCAACCATTTTATAATCATCCGCTAACCTCATGCGAAGGTTTGCAGCATTTTCTCTGTCCGAAAACAGAAATTCTATTACTTATTCTTTTTACGTGTGGCCTTTTTGAAAGATGATTATGGTTAATGAAAGATAAAATGACTTCTGAAATTTTTAAGGTTTATAACTAAAAAGTAAATAGAACGTGAATATTTTGACGACGAATATATTTAAGATTAAATAGACATTACGCTTTGACTGAATTTCGTTACTGATGGATAATAATCATATCGATCGAACATTATACAGTGAAAATTTCAGATTAAATTTCATCTAATAACTGAGTTTCAGATTCCGAACTTATTGATCCATCCTCGTCTATGTATCTGTATGAAGCATTTATTGCTCTTTGAGAATTTTTAAAAAAATCCAGTTTTATGTCAGAGAAAAAGTCTACCTTACATAAACATAAGTAAACGAAGTACAGCTTTTGAACACTAAAGTTACATTTCGAGATATATACATTATAAACGTTTCCTTCCGGAACACACACACACACACACACACACACACACACACACACACACACACATATATATATATATATATAGAGAGAGAGAGAGAATGGGCGGAAAGAAACATGCTGTTGAAAATTAATTTATAACTTTTTTATATAACAACATTTAAGGCTAAAATACTTAGAGATTAGGATGACATTACTTAACATACAATAAAATAATTTACATTGCATTTTTGACAGAGCTAACATCTAAACTATCAACTGATAAAAAATAAACGAGAGTAGGAAGTAGATAAATACAACTTTAGTTAAGCAAAAACAGAAAGTAAAAATAAGACAAACGATCTTCTGGTTAGTTGTACAAAAACAAATAAATACTCATACAGAAAAACCTGGTAACTGTAAAAAGTTGAAAGACATATAAATAATGTATATATAACTTCAAATAAATATAATAATCAATATAAGAAATAAAATGAATAATAATTGCCAATTATATTAAATTATTATATTACTTTTTACGTTTTAAAATCCATTATTTTTGGAGTTTCGACATCTATCCTTGAGTTCAGGGCGCCAGTCTGTTATGTGTGATATTATATTATATATAATCGTCACAATTAATAAACACGAAATAAATTTAGCTAATCTCAATATAAAAATTATCGCAAACAATTCAAAAATAGTTAAAAATTGAATCAATATACAACAGAGAGGTAATTTTGAATCGGATGCGATAATCTAACAAATATAAACAATGCACTTTGTTAATGCACTCAGCAAAATATTCCGAAATTTGAAGTAAACAATATGTGAACATGAAAGGAACTTAAAAGTAAATAACACGCCCAATGCATTTGTGTGTCACCGGATCTTCTTGATCACAATTTCGATCTGAAAAAAAAAAAAAAAAAAAAAAAAAAAAAAAGGGCGAATATATTTTTTCAGACGAAGATGCACTGAAAAATATCATAATCTACAAATCGTCTACACTTAACAGAGGACAAAGCCATTTTAATACGTTTCCTTTATTAATTTATTGCTGAAACAATGTCGAATACATAAATCTTAAAATAAATAAATAAATAAAAATAAAAACTGAGTAGCAATTAGTTAAAATCTCATTTCTAAAACGATACTGTTAGAATCAAAGTCAAGGATTCATATGCTTAACGTAAATAACGTTTGTCTCGCTAATGTTGATTTTGTTGAAATAAAATCATTTTTCTGATGACGTCGGTACGTCAGCAAAATATGTTAAAATTGGATTTTTCCAAATTGTCTTACATATTTTCCATAACTTTTATATTTATAATTATGCGTTCATTCATACGTATTGATTTAATATATATACACGCCTTTCAAATTCATAACTACATTATTAATACACTTATGCAAAAATTAAAAAAAAATGTTTAATTAAAAAAAAAACAAGGAAACTTGACAAAATAAATAAACAATTGAGTATATCGAAAACATCAATGTTTTTGCGCCCTTTTGATTATTTGGCAGACGGTTGGAAAGAGGAGGCACAACTAATCGAAAAAGTGACTAATCCAAAAAAGAAATACGCATGTAAGATAAAAAAAACAAAAAACAAAAAACAAAAGACAAAAATTTATCATACGTATTTATGTAGTTCTTAGAAAATAAGTACAATTCTTTTTTATTATAGGTAATTACACAAATATATTTTTTGATCCTACTTAGAATTTTTCTTATTTGTAAAAATTTTAAGGTCTTCTGAAAAGTAACATTTAGGGGTAAAGTTTTCCCGATTGTAAACCTATCGCGTGTCCAATACTGGTTAAAAATAAATAAATTTGTATTCATAATAATGTTCCACATTTAAAAGTAAAGCGGATTCTCTGCAAAGATATAATGTGTTATCATTATCATTATTGGAAGTGAAGCCTGTGAGTCATTTGGAAACATAAATATCTGTCAATATTGTGAACTGTTTAATATGTAGCTTTACAAATTGTGTTCATCTCCAACTGTGCCATATATCACAATTGCTAACTACTGCCCACTGGATCCATATATTATTAAAGACTTTTCCGTGCCAGGATTTTATATTAGATTTTGCTTTGTACAGTGTTTAGCAAAATATGAGCATGCCTTATAAATGAAAGTGAAGAAATGAATTATATATCGAATCTCTCTAACGAATGAAATCTTAAGACATTTTCTTTTCTTATAAAATACAATAATTAAACAAGAACGGCCGATTATTGTTATTTATCAAGCTTTAATTTTATACTTACTATATATGCGGCACCCGGTAAGGATCAAAATCACTACATTTATAGTAGTCTGAGAGATTAGCTTGTTAATCATTCTTTTTAAGCGAGATGACTGAAGTAGTTTCTTGCATAATAAAACTTGCATTCTATTTGGTGCCGAAGATGAAAACTAAAGACATATTTTTATTGATATTGTTTAGAAATGTTCATTTTTACTAAAGAAAAATCTTTTCTATGTGCTAATTTAAAATGTATCCCATGAAACAAATGGCTACGACAAGTCAGTGCTTAAATGTTTTCGACTAATATTTTATGGTAACTGCCAAGAACAATTTTAGTAAAGAAAACACGTTTCCAAATTTGCATCCAGTAAGAACTATAAACATTTTTTAAACTTGAAAATTTATGTATTGTTCGTTTTCACAAGAAGTATCCTCATTTTATGGTTGTCTTATTACGATATTGTTAATCAGTCTTTTTTTAATCGGCTTTCAAATCATCTCAGGAGAAATTGTAGCAAAATAACATCAAAATTCAGACGTTATTTAAACTAGCCTAAATTTATTAATAGTTTAGCTGATCTTTGAGGGAAAAACAAGCAAATAAAGGCGAAAATGTTTGTAAAATGTCAAATTTCAATAGAAAATAAGTTTAGGTATTCAAAAATCAAAATATTCTTAGTCATTTCTTTAATAATATCTACTTAAATATATTCTGACTTGCGGGGTTCAAGTGATTGGAACGTTAGCGTTTGTCCAGGGTCGTTTTATTAAGGTAGTGACATCTTGATAATATCGCTGTGGAGGGAGATGTTCCCAGCTTACAGAACCGTTGGGAAGTGCCTGACAAGCATATCGCGCGTTGACCCAAGCCGCGTGGGTAGACGAAATTGTTTGAGAAGCTATAGATGGCTGTAACTATTTATCAGACTAGATTATATGCCCTTTCACAGAAAATGTAACCAAGGTTCTCATTTCGCTCAACATAGTTGCAGTATAGACCGCAGGTTGGTCCTATGTCTACTGAAGAAACCCAAATGTACCTGAGCAGGCGTCTGCAACAGGGATTATCTAGCCACTCTAGTAGAAACCATAGTTTTCCGAGATCGGCTGATTCCGACGTATTACTGCATATAAATCATCAATATTACCGATCATAATGAATGAGCTAAAATGATATAGATTTTGCAACTTCGGAAATTCGGAAATTTTTAAGTTCACCCAATAAAAGGCTCGAGAGTGATTTAAAGAAGAGGGTGTGTCCTAGCAAAAAAGGTTTGAATTGCAGGAAAAAAAATGAAACTCATCTGGACATTTGCCATGCAATTAGCGGTAGAGTTGCAATAGGCTTTGTCACATTGCATCTCTAGGAAAGGAGGTTGCAGAGTGGAGAATTGTTTTCCCTCACAGGGCAGAGTAAATGATTTTGAATTTTATCAAGGCTGGAAAGTGAGGACTGAACAACTTTAGCTCAGTTATGCCAATAATTCATTTTTTTTCGACACATCTGACTCTCGTAAATTCAGGAATTAGTCAAATTTCACGCTTGGTTTTTCACTGTTCTTTTCAACTCCTTTTGTTATTAAGACTATAAGCAAGAAGAAAGGAAATACAAAGCATAAAGCAATAATGTAGTAAAAATTGATAATCTACCTACACAGAAATTAAAAAAAATCTAATTAGTCTAAACGATTACAAATTTAAGAACAACACACACGAATAAAAGATACTTACGAATAAAAGATACTGAACAGGTAGAAAATTGTCAGTAAATAAATATAGGTACGCATTAGCTCGATCAATTAGTCTCAAGATATTATGAAAGAAATTGACAGGAATGTTAGAAGTTTACTGCAAAAAGCCAACAAGGGAAAGTGAAAGTTAGGTGAAGATAAAGAGAGTGAATGGAAATTGAGTTGTCTGTTCATCTCATTTTGTATGTGGGCCGACGTAACTAATTGCTTACCGCCACTCAGTTGCACATGCACAGTGTTCATTTCAGCGCATTATCTTGATCTCGTCTTTCCTCGTTGCTTTCTTCCTGTCTCCTCCGACACTTCAATTTAATTTCAGATGTCTGTGACTTCCCTGCCTGTTTTACACTGTACAACTGTATTCAGCACGTCCACTGTAACCTGACCAGGACATTTAATACGAACCTCTCCTATCTCTTTTTATTTCATTCAATATATTTTCGCTTGTATTGATATTTGGCTTTATTTTTTATTTTAGCGGTTCTTCTTTGACTTTTCCATATATTTTCGCTTTTGTATTCGTTCACCTGTTTATTGAAATTCGCTGTATTCTCTCGCCTGTTTATGAATTAACTTTTTTTTTTGTTTTGAAACGTTCAGATTTCGGATTTCATTCTCGATATGATATCTTTTCTATATTAAATGTATTTTTCTCTTTCTCATATTCACAATTTGTATACACCTTTATTCATAAAAATGTGCATATTATCATATTATTATTGTAAGTAAAATCCGTATTGCAATATATATTAGATATTAATAACAGAATAAATTTAGATATTTATAACAGAATGGACCACAATGAATCACAACCATAAATATATTATGGAAAATAAAAGTAGTCAAAGTATAAAACGTGACAAATGTCGCAAAATACATCCATTTTAATTCTTCAATGTTTTATAGACCAGCAGCATACAATTTGTCTTTGGTACTTTAAAAAAATATTTTCGTTCGTTTTCGTTCTGTTTTATTTCAGTTTTTATGAGGTTATTTGCATTTATATTCGTGATTATTCATTTTTTAATTTTTTTTACTTTCTTCATTTATTCATTCATTCTCTGAAAAATTCTTTCCTTGAAAAATATATAAAAATGCTTTTTTTTTTTAGATAAAACAGGAAGGCAGATAACGAGACAGTTTAATATATAATGCATATAGGAAAAAAAGATACGGATTCGCTCCTGTATTTTGGTTTATGTATATATCAGTAGAGAGAGAGAGAGAGAGAGAGAGAGAGAGAGGGGGGCACGGTGTAGTAATGGAGCAGTTCGGATTGAGGAATCGGAAAGCTGCGTTCGAATTCCAGTCGAATCCGTTACATTTACTTTCTGCTAATATCCTTGGAATAGGTATGGATCTTCGTCTTCTCTCCCCAACAGGCATGGGTAAATAGCAGGACAGACTGGGTTCTATAGCCTTGGATAGCAACTGATGTACCGCAGAAAGAAATGGCAACGTACTGCGGGAAAAAATCTGCCTCATTCGTCATGTCTCGAAAGATACATGATCCCCTAAGCATGTATCACGCATGGCATATAACTGACTGATATATTAGGAAGAACGCAATTTTGTTGTTAAAATAGTTCAAATTGTTTAGTTAATTCCATATCCTAATGTTCCCAAGTTAAAAGACTACTTCATATATATAGAGAAAAATGAAAACCAAATTTTTATGACTAAGAAATTACTATATACTAAGTGTAACAACAAAATTGTCCAAATCGTGTAACAGCGTAACTGTCTACTCCACAAAATGTTTAATATCTAAAAAAAACTAAACGAATTGAATTTCTTTTTCCAGGTTTTCAGATAAGACGTTTAGCAATCTTGACAGCGTTTTTCGTAAGAATAACTGAAAAACTCTTTGAGTTATTCAACTAGAAAGAGAACAGGTTAAAATCGTTTTTGTGTTTACTGTCTTCCCAACTGAGCAATAGTGAGAGGAAAATAATCTTTCAAGCCTTCAGTAATGATACCAACATTCATACTCTGGCTTCCATCTTCAAAGTTAATTCAAGTACCGTCAAAAGAATGGTCAATAAGTTTAAAAAATAGGGAACAGAAGAGGAAAACTGGCAGTCACAACAGAAAGAGGGATCATCATTTCACTTTAGAGCTAAAGAGGTCAATTAGATCCAACTCAATCCATAAGACGTTTGATACGTAAGAGAGGAGTTTCAGCTATGACAGTCCAAAGAGCAGTGAAAAAAAACCCCAAAAAACTTGAAAATGAAATCGTACGTGAAATCTGTGAGGCAACTTGTTACTCCAGGAGAGAAAGTTAGAAAGTTAGAGAGGGTGAAGATCATCTTGAATAAGTTGGAAAATGATCCTGGAATAATATATATATAATATGTCGTTAAGTGTCTAGAGAATTTTGTTTTATTTTATTTATTTATTTGTCTATCCTTTTATTTTATTTATTTATTTTTTTCTAAAGGTCTGTTTTATACTTAAACGCGTCGCACTGAACTACAATTTGTTTTTTTGACGACTTCATAAAGGGTTTTTCTATCTTATGATTGGGTTAAGCTTTTAAACTTTTTATTAGACTATGAAATTTAATTTTTTTTATTTTTTATGCTAATTATTTAATGCGAAAATTTGTTGATGTCGGCAGAAAACCGTAAACTAATGTCTATGGTTTAATACATTTTCATCATTTAGAAACTTAATAATGTGTAGTTTTTCATGTAGGCATAAAGGGCATGGGTCATCCCAGGTTTTACAAGTTCTTGTTCTATTTATTATTTTCCATTTTACTTTTGGTGCTTTATTCGTTTCTTTTAAATGCCAAAAATATTTGGATAGAGATGTCTGATTTTTATTTCTAATATTGAAGGAGCTTTTGTGTTGTCTACATCTAATTTTAAATTCATTCTTCGTTGAACCAATGTATATCCTATGAGTGTTAGGACTCTCAATGGATGAGATAGTGCATTGGTATACCACAGATTTTGTGCGGCATTTATTTTCCACATAATTCTTCATTATTTTTGTCTAATTTTAGTTTAGGATTTTTATTAATGTTGTTTTGGCATGTGTGTTTTTCCAGGATTTTATTATTGTTTTTTTTATGATTCTTTCTAGATTTTCAGTGCAACTGTAACTTAATTTTAAGGTGTTTTTGTTAAAGACCGAAAAAGTAATCTTAAACCAGCCCCTCAAAAATCACCTAAACCCCTCAACATTTCGTTCTCCAACATCCGTGGCATTAGAGCAAACTTCTGCAGTATGGAATCATTCCTCACTGCAAACTGCCCGGATATACTGGCTCTCTGTGAGACCAACCTTGTCTCGTCTATCCCCTCTGATCTCTCGATCCCAGGCTACCTTCCTCTCCTCAGAAAAGACTCTCTAACTCATATGCACGGCCTTGGTGTCTACGTCAAGGACCATCTCCCTCTGGCCAGAGAGTTGTCTCTCGAATCGCCAGACCAGTCGTACATGTGTCTCCGACTACCTCTTCTCAATGCGGTAAGCTATCTCTTCTTCCTTTACCGCTCTCCATCCTCTCAAGACTGTGGGATACTCGATAGCATTTCTGACAGCATAGACAAGGCTCTTTCGCTCCACCAGTTTGCTCACATATTTGTGTTTGGCGACTTTGCCTCCACCCGTAACGATTGTAAGCGTGTCCTCAACGATGCTAAGTCACTATTTGCTGCTCGGATGAAGGAGCGTATTGCATCTCGCAAATTTGGCTCCAAAGATTATTGGCGTCTCTGCAAGAGCGTATTGAACAATTGAAAACCTCTATACCTCCTTTGTTCAACCAGTTCGAAGTCCTGACCTCCTCTGCCGACAAGGCTGAATGCTTTGCTCGGAAATTTTAATTCAACTCAACACTCAAAACTCTTCCGGTGTACCCATACCCGACTTCCCTCTTAGAACTGAGGCCCTATTGAGTGGGTTACACATAACCCCGTCTTTGGTATTGGGTATTATCTCCAATTTAGACCCCAACAAGGCTAGTGGTGGGGATGGGATACCAGCCATTGTCTTGAAGAAATGCGCGCCTGAACTGGTGCCCGCCCTCTCTAAACTATATAACTACTGCCTCAAGGAATCTTGTTTTCCTGACTGCTGGAAGTCCTCTTCTATTGTTCCTGTCTTTAAGAACTCTGGCGACCCCTCTGACCCTTCTAACTACCATCCTATCAGTCTCCTACCCATCTTCGGTAAAGTCTTCGAAGCCCTAATCAATACCGAAGTGGTTAACCACCTTACATCCCATGATCTGCTCTCAAACAAGCAATATGGCTTCTGCTTTGCCCGATCTACAGCTGATGAGCTTACGGCCATCACTGAAACTGATTACCAAGCTCTTCAAAATAACGGGGAAGCTCGTGCCGTGACCCTAGACATCTCCAAAGCATTTGATAAGGTTTGGCATGCCGGCCTTCTTTGCAAGCTCCAGGGTTATGGCATTGCGGGTAGATTGTTTGACCTAATACAATCATTCCTGTCAAACCGTGAATTGAAGGTCGTTATCAACGGATTCTCCTCCAGTTCCTATCCCACTAACGCAGGTGTTCCTCAAGGCTCCATCCTAGGCCCCACTCTATTCCTTATCTACATAAATGACATTCCTGACGCCATAAATTCCCAAGTTGGCATCTACGCGGATGACACCACAATTTACTCCTGCCTCAAAAACAAATCTAGAGTCACTGACAAAACTAACTTGGCCGTGCGTCTCGGAAGGACCTCCAATCGGTTGTGAACTGGGGCAGGAATTCGCTGGTCAACTTTAATGCCTCAAAGTCAAAACGGCTCTCTATTAATCACCACAGAGATCCTTCCCTGCCCTCCATTAGAATGTCTGACGCTCAACTTCTCGAGAGCACCTCTCTGCGGCTTCTCGGTCTCACGTTGACTGCTGACCTGAGATGGAACAAATACATTGAGTCAATTGCTTCGTCCACCGCAAGGAAAGTTGGCTCCCTGTGCCGCACCAGGTAATTTTTCTTTCCGAAATCAATCCTTCAGATCTACAAATCAACAATTCGCCCTTGCATGGAGTATTACTGCCATATATGGTCTGGAGCCCCTTCTGTTGGCCTCGGGGTTCTTGATAAGCTCCAGAGGCGGATATGCAATATAATTGGCCCTGTTCTGGCATCTCGTCTACAGTCGCTCTCTCACAGGCGCGCCGTCGCCTCTCTCTGTCTTTTTTTACAAATACTTTCATGGTAATTGCTCCGAGGAGCTGCATTCTATATACCCATTTCACCATTATAAGAACTTTTCTTTTTCATTATGATCAATCCATCTTTAGATTTTATATATCTTGTTAAAGAGTATAATTATGTCCTACTATTTCTTTGCATACCTTCTACATATGTTCTACAGTTTTTCCATCTTTGCACATTTCTCTTGTCCTCCTTTATTTAGAATGATTTTCTGTTGTCACTAGCTTTTTCCTTTAAATTGTACATTTTTGAATCCATGACTTCATATTTGTTTTTAAATGAGACTCCATATGTTTGTTTGCAAATGAAGTTTTTCATATTGCAGTTTAGAAATTACTTTTTCCTTCTTCCATTTTTGTAATTTTACCTTTACTTTAGACTGTTATGCTTTAAGATCGCAAAACTACGATTCTAAATCGTTTGTTGATAGCCAGGTAGTTTATCCAGGTCCACAAGGATCTTTGATGTTGTTCAAGTTAAATGTTAATTATTACTTGATTATGCGCTGTGTACAAGTGAACTCATTTTCTCCCCGTGTTCGTTGCATCATCCAAGTTCATATTTGCCAATCATTTATTTTCTTGTTCTCTTTCTACTTTTAAGCTTAAAGTAATGATGATTTCTTTTGATTTGATATTTTCTGGCGTGTCATAAAAGTTATCTTCTTCAGTGCTTTCTGACATAGATGTATATAACACTATGATCGCCACATTGAACGTTTTCTCTTTCAGTTTCACCAGAAACATTTGTCTGTATCCAAAACACTCTTCCTTTTATCTTTATTTAATATTATCCCGTCACTTTCATCCTTTTCTGTTTTTGCGTATATGATTCATTGATCTCTATTATTTTTCCAGCTTGTTTCACATGTTAATATTCAGCCTTTCCATCTCTTGTTTCATATTTTCTAATTTTCCGCCTTGGTTCAATGCTATAACATTCTGTGTCGCAGAACTATAACATTGCACTGATTACCCTGGCATCGAGGGTGATATCAGTGCAAATTTGTAGCGCTATCGTCGGGGATCTTGTCGTAACTTTGTCACTGGAAGTCAAAGCCGGGGATAGAAAACATATCGTTGGGTTCAGTTATGGGCTTCTGTTGATTGTAAATGTAGGGCAGCAGAGAAAAAGATAGTTGCAGGATTGAAATTGGGCATTATTTTGATTGGTTGTTGTTTGGACTGGCCAGTCGGAAGACGGGTAGAACAAAACTTATTTTTGCTTACTCTTTACTTACAGGGTAAAGCATGGGCAAAATGTGACTCGTTTCCCATTCGAAAGATTTCTTAATCCCCAGCGGACCACATGTCTCAGGATACAAATTTCCAAGCTGGTAAGTACAAAAAGAAGAAACTATTCTTTAATGTAATTCTGTCAGCATCTTTAACTGGTCTTTACACACGCCGACAGGAAGAAAGTCAGCTTTATATGGATCATTCATATTTAACCCTTTTTATATCATTCCTGATTAGTTTTCCTAAGACAGTAAAAAGTTGTTTTTTTTTTATACAATATTGCTTGTAATCTCTTTCTTCCTTTTCTTCTGACATAAATATTCATATCTCCCACGAAATATCTCTATAATAAACTGCCGACACCGAAAATCCCTACGGAGTCAAGCTGAAGAAATGATAAAGGACGAACCAACGAAACAAACCCTCATTTAACTCGTTTACTTCTTCATATTAGCGACCTTTGTTGTGGATAGATGCATAATAACGTTGCTGGATGACATCTGAGAGACAACTGACTCACGTGTCTCTCCTGACGAGGCGACTAATCAGTTTTGAGGGAACTGATCCCTTTCCTGCAGTTATTTGATATTTTTGAGCTGTGAATTGTTATGATTGTTCTAGAGAGAGAAAATATTATGCTTTCACATTATCTTCTTCACAGTGTTTTTATTGTGACACAACCTCTATTTCGCTGGCCGTTGATTTTTGAAGTTCATCTTGATAGATCTTATTTTTCTTCCAGTCGGCGTGGATGATGAGCTGATTTAGCCACTGATCATCAGAGAAAAATTGATTAACTGTACATATGATTTCACGAACGAATATTTTTCTGCGACTTTTGCAGGCTTTCCTACCACAGATACAGAAGATACATGGCGTAGTTTTCAAGCTTGCACTAATGAGATAAATGGAGTATGTTCATAACCATTTTAACTCTTTGGGCTAGAGGTATACGTGTCTTAGACTATCGATACAAACATTGTCAGCAAAGTCCTAAGATCTTATGTTTTCTCTTTGAGTATCCTTCATCTGGGACAACCGAATGACAATAAAACATATAAGCCCCCCCCACGTCGAGATAGAAATGTCAGATAGTCTCTGACATACTTACGATAAATTCGAAAAAAGTACCCAAAGCTACACATTCTTTCGCCAATATTGGCTGAGTTGAATAAACAATAATTTTACATTAGAGAGATTTAGTTTCATTATTTTTAGTTTTTTCATCAATTATGATTTTCATTCCTATAATTCAACTTGATGTTTTTTTAATCGCTCTTTTTATATGTGAATTTATGCCTTTTTTCTTTTTTGCGCGAATTTATTACATAAATAAGTAAAATTACTAATTTCCTTTGATAATGTTCGAAGCAGAATGTGAATATACACCGAAATATTTAGAAAAAATAGACACAATTCTGATTCCTTCTGCAAATATTAATTACGACTGAATATGTTACGCGGAGTTTGTGCTTTGTCCAAGCATATGTGCATCTACGCATTTTGTTTACTTTCACTCGGATAGATACGTAATCCATTATTGCATCTGACTGTAGAGGCATGCTGATAACATGTTAATATCATGCTGATATCATACCAAGGAAACTTTACTTTTATTCTCTATTTTTCTTGTCTACAGTTTTGTCGGTGAATGAGACTTTAGACGCAAATTCTCTTATTTTTTCCAGTTCTAAGTAATTTATAAAACCTCTAAGCAGTGCTAGAGTATATAAATAGACACAGAGACAGATAAATAGACATAGTTTAAATACTTTTATAGATGAAACACACACTTGTGGTCGCGTTTATCAATTTATGGACGCAAACAGAATAAAACCTGTCACAGAAGATACAACAAAAATTAAGGAAATCTGAACATCGCTTGCGAACAGAAAGTAGTACGGCTTTGTGAACAGTACATTTTGCGAGGCTCTATACTGACTTACAACATGAGTACTTCGAAGATGAAGGTGGAAACTAGGTGTTATACTAATTATTTTTATCATGGTCTAAATCCCTGCTATTAGCACAGAGTCTATTCAAATATGCATGCAATAATTCTTGGAAGCGTTGGTGCTTGCTAGTTCTGCTAATAGTTGATTACAGATATTCTCTCATAACTAGCTTAACATCAAGTCAGTAGAAACTAAATCGCTGTTACGCCCATTGTCAGTCTTGACAGGGCCCAAGTATTTATTCGTGTCCGAGAGAAGTAACAGCGAGTATGCTTCTCTGTTTGGATTATAGCTAATCTATTGTAGACGTCTGCTCAGGCGGATGTTTTTGACAGTTTTGAGGATATAGCGCATAATCTGGTTTGATCTGTAGTTGAGCAAGAATAGTACGCTCAGAATCTCGATCATGCGGACTTATGACTTTGTGCTAACACAATTATGAATGGATTCCAAACAGTTTTCAAATTTACTCACAAAACTTGGCTAAACTCAGTAGTATGGTTTCCAGGCTCTTCACAACATTGCTGTTTCCCTAAGTTGATATAATCAAGAAGTCGCCTCAACAAATTCTCCATGATCAGATTTTAAACCAGGTCTGAAGATTAGAACATGTCCATACCGAGAGTAGGAAACATATATACTACTTGGTCTGTAACTGCAGTTGTTGGACACTTCTTGTTTCTGATTAGATGACTAGTCAATCCCTGTTATAGACATTTGCTCAGATACATTTATGTTTGTTGAACACCCACAGAGCTCACCTTTGATTTAGATTTTTATACTATAATGTGGCACGAGCAACAGTTTGAAGAAGACCAGTTACGTACAAATTCTTTGTCACGATCACACACACACACACACACACACACACACACACACACACACACCCACACCCACACACACACACACACACACAAATAACCAAAGTTGAAATTTTAAGTTTCGAATGTCCAATCGTCATAATTAATATTGAGAAGGAAATAGGTTATATTGAAAACTAAATATTTCTGTAAAATAATTTTTTTTATCATTATGTTACAGATTTATTGATGTGCCTGTGAAGTTACGAACGCGAGTGTACAACCCCAGATATGTGTGGTAATGGTTAACGAGCTCCCCTTATAGTAATGGATAATGCTTCAGACATCAAGGACATAAGCTCAAGAGAATCATAACCCAAGAAACAAAGACAAAAAGGAAAAAAAAAGACGTTGACTAAAGTGAAGATGAAATAGTTTTCAATGAGTGGGGAGATGAGACATCTTTAAATTTTTGGCCAAATAAGGAATTGATCGAACCGAATTATAATAGTCTGATGCATATATCGCGTGAAGAAGGATTGTACATTCTAAATGCATTATGATTTTCTGTTTCCACAAATTAACATGGGATCGAACGTTGTCAAACGTCTTCTTTATTCTCTAAATGACTATTTCCTTCAACATCAGTTCTAAAATTTTGAAACTGACGACCATAACTCTTAGTTGGCGTTTTTAATGATTCATAATGTACGTGTGACTTGTTAGCGACCCTTTTTTCTTTTTTTTCCTGATCTAGAATAAATGAAGTAATTGAGGTTTTAACTATATACTCAATTTTACTTTTCAAAACGTGGGTGATACACGCACCAAATATATTAGATCATTGCAAAAATTCTTGCCCGATTAGAAAATTAAAAACCTTTTAGATACTAACAAAAACCGAGAATTCGACAAGTACATAGTCTCCATTGTTGATACCATTTTCTTAGAAACTTCCTTTGTGGTTTTTGTTAGTTTTCGAATGACAGAATCATTTTTTTGTCATTTAAATTGTTCTGTAGATAGCGGAACAAATGAAAATCTAAAGAAGTCAAGTGAGGAGGGTTACGGTTGGTGCTGGATAGTTTCCCATTTCAACTCTTTAAGTTTCTGCTTTAAGGTATGTTTTGCAACATGGCGGTCTGGCGTTGTTGTGGTGGAAAATGACACGTTTTTCTTGTATGCAAGTCTCCTCAAATGGCGAAAGATATTTGAGATATCGATTTTTAAACTCTTACCAATCACTTTGAAATTTTCAGTTTATTCTCCACGATGGCAAGCAGAGCGTCTTCGACAACTTTGTAAGGTCACCCGGAGCATGGTTGATATTTACTCTAATGAAATCTATTAAAACACCTCTTTTGACCGTCCGATGAGCTGGAACACAATCCAATTAAACTTGAATGCTTTTTTGCTCCAGTTTCGACGTTTACACCTTTCCGAAACTCATAGAGCATAATGTTAACATTCAACAAATTTTGACTCGAAACTGAACAATGAAATGTTTCAATTTCGAACATTCCAGAAATTGGCAGCAAAACTAACGCCAGCGTCATTTTATATTAAAACTGAAAATCGGACACGAACTTTTGCAATGATCTGATAATTAAACACAGCAAATAGACAAGAACAAAATTAGGCATGACTGATGATTTAATTGGGCAAATGATTGAATTTTGAAACCAAAACAGAAAGCAGAAAGAGTAACAGAGAACAAAAAAAATGTAAAATTCTGAGTCTTTAAAATTCAAATGAGTTACACAACATATGTAAAAGGACGGCACCTCGTTATTGTAAATAAGAAAATTTGTCAGCGAACTTGAAGGTGATGTCGGCTGGATATCGCTTGGGGTCCGAAGAGTGACATTAAAATGCTTAAAACACATCTTACTAATGTCCATTTTTCTCGAAAAACGATTATCTTATTATTCAATTTGCGTACAGGAATACTTTTTAATTTGTAAATTTTTCCAGTGTCTACTGCAGATATCACGGGCTTACAATTCTTGTCAAAGAAAAACTTACTCTGCTGGTTTCATTTCTGACAAAAGAAACGTAAAACTGATGATCGGGATAAAAACGTAAAAACATAACTTGTTCTTTGTAAATAATATACAGAGATATGTTCTTTTTGAAAAATTCGGTAAAATTAAAAAAAAAATATTACTCCATTCAAATATAGAGTCAGAAAAAGTCGCAAGTCATATGATTTTGACTGATGTACTCCGGTGTTAAATTTCAGCCTTCAAAAGAGTGGCGCACAAATTGGAAAATATATACAATATTTACTTATATATACGAGGGTTCATATGCTGACTATGAAAAAGTGATGCTAGATTTCTAAAATGCTGCATGTATTAATTTAATTTTTTCTTATTAATAACTACATTGTTTATTTCTATATAAACTGACATCTGACTGTTCAAAGCAAATATGACGTCATCATTACTATGATACGGGTTCCTAGCCAAATGTTTTTTTTTCATGTTGGGGAACAGATGATAGTCAAAACAGGAGAATGGGGGGGGGACGATCAACCAGTTCAAAGCCACAGTTACGCACAGCAGGCACAAACTCTTTTTCTGCAGGTACTTGATAATGCCACAACGCAAAATGTTGTCCATTTTGAAGAGAATTTTCTATTTGTTACTTTTGTTGAAGTCTTTGAACTGTTAAACGTCAGTTTACCTGGGAAGAAACAATGCAGTTATTAATAAAAATACTTGAAATTAATTCATGCAAGCTTATTTCACAACCGTAGCACCACTCCTTCATAGTCAGCCTATGAACTTTTCAGTCCATCCTCTTATCTGCATGTGTGTGTATGTGTGTGTGTGTGTGTGTGTATGTATGTGTGTGTGGGGCGTGTGTGTGTTTGTGTATAGATTCATATACATATATTAATAGATAGATGAAACAATGTTCATCAATACAACGTGACTAAAAGAAAAATTAACGAACGAAACTATTCCTGAATATTTATTTATTGATTAACTATAAACAGGTTTTCCATGTTACTTCCATCCTTTATATTCTCGAATAAAATTTCTCATTGTAAATGTTTCTGTTAACTCTGATTGATACTTACACAGGCACAAGTGCAGACAGACGCATGGAAATATATTCCTATACATGTGTATTTGTAATGATCATAATAAAGAGTATACAAGCTGCTGCTGAAAAAGCGGGAAAACCCGAGGCAATAAAAAGGATTCCTTTAAAAACACAGAAGAAATTGATATTATTTCTTTATTTCTAGGTGGATTGATTTCGAGAGATGTGTGAAATATATAAAGGTAGAGTAACATTTTTTTAATTTTACACCAGAACAAGGAAGGTAAGTTTTGAAATAGATTTTAATTTAAAAAAAAAGCAAAAATAAACAGGGATTCTGTAACAAATAGCGAAAATAATGGATCAGTGAAGAGAAAATTGAATTATGCAGACGAATCTCAACTGATGTAAATCAGTGTGAGTTGCATTGCTTTAATGAAAACAAAAGATGAACAAATGAATAAAGAAATATTAATAATGAAAAGAAGAGGAAAGAGAAAAGCTGGAAATAACAGAACAAAAAAGTCTTGCTGATTACAGCCAGAATAAAATTCATCTTCTACTACAATGGTCTCATAGTTTTATTTCGTGGGTGACGATCTGGCCAAAGAGTTATTTTTAAGACACAAACGTTTGACTGGAAGAAGCTGCATCAGTCTCTTAAGAGAGATTTTATTAGTGAATAGCACATTTGAAAATACGTGTTAACGCAATAAATATTTTCGGGTATTTGCCACAGATCTGTTGTTAGGTTTCTTCGACAACAGCCACAAACATGACTAGTAATAACGACGAAATTGGTTGAGATTACGTTTATCTCGGCTTATCGAGTACCTCGTGACGACCGGATAATCAAGACAGAGATGTAGAAGGCAACTCGTCCTTTCCACACCTTACACGTATATTCTTTTTTTTTTTTGATCTTGGTCACTGTACATTTTTTGCTAGAAACATCTTTTCGATTGTTCATATTCCAGCTGTTTTGCATACATCACTGTCTTATCAGCATTTTGTTCACTGAAGCATTTATCTGATATATATATATTCCGATATATGTTCATATGAATGCATATTCAGTTTATAATTTGAAGTGCATTATATTAAGTATATTCTCTTGCACATATATTTTTTACATGGCTTTCTTACAAAATCTACGCTTCAGCATTTGCACTCACGCAGAAAGTGATATATTGTGTGTGTTTTGATGTCAGTATATGACAACGCAGTAACAATCACTTCTAATTCTCTCTACACGCTCGATATCACATCCCATGTTTACAAAATGCACATCGATATGAAGTTGTTCGTATTTCTGAAGAGCTGCATTGTCATATTATATTGGAGTTTGTTCAAATAAAGAAACAAGCAATAATAGAATGGATTTTTATTCCTTGTTCTCCGTTGCAAAATTCATATATGACACTTGCAGTTATAGCTTCATGGATAGCGCCGAGGACTAATGGTTTAGCGATGCCTGATTACAGAAACGGTACCAGATGCTCACGTTGTCACAAATTGTCATTAGAAAAGTAGCTGTTCTTAATAAGTTCTCGAAAAAAATAGCGTATAAATCTACTTAATGTATAATGCGATGCCTGATTTGTTCATATAGTTCATGTATTTTGCGACCCCAGCTTCTGAACAATACTAGTGGGCCTAGAGTAGTCAAATGTTGCAGTACTGGGCATAAAATAAATTATCTTCATTCATTTTTGCATAAAAAATGATGAGAAGAAATCACTTACAGTAGAATATCTGATGCGAAAATGTTGTTTTCGTTCATGGCTGATTATGGTAGCTACTTCACCTGTGTATAGTGCAACTTGTCATTGAAAATGCATGATTTTTAATCTCCTCAAAACAATTACTTGCGTATAGTGCGACCCCCTAGTTTTTGCATAAAAACTGATCATAAAACTCGCACTATACGGTAAGTATAAATTTCGTAACATAGAGAGAGAGAGAGAGAGAGAGAGAGAGAGAGAGAGAGAGAAAGAGAGAGAGAAAGAGAGAGAGTACAAAAACGAGTCAGTCCAACTAGGCGTTAAAGTCACTATTTCTTTTTAATTTTTTAATAGACAATTCACTGAAGAAATGGAACAATTGATAGCATTTCATAACCAAAAACAAAATTGACAAAATATCAAAATGGAGAACAGCTAGGAAAAGTAGTTTTCATCAAGTTCAGATATATTTTTCCAACGAGTTACAAATGTCTTTAATTGACATTTTTGGCCACCAATGAAAAAAGAAAAAAAAAATACAATTTATTACACGCAATAATTAACTCAAGAAAAGAAAGGATGATAATCAGAATATCAACAGCGATGAGTGCGATTAATACGTAGCAAAAGCTTTCTAACTTATTTCGTACCGTTAAGGAAAGTAAATTCCTTTACGCTTAACTTGATAATTTCCAATAAAACTTGAGTGTTGTTCCAGATTATAGCTACATGTAATGCACAACATCAGAGTTATTCCAACACACACACTCACACGCGGGTGCGCACGCGCGTACACGCACGCACACACACACACACACACAGACACAGACACACACAGACACACACACACACACACACACACACACACACACTGTAAACAAAAATTTTCGGTCGACTTTAACCTGTTGACAACTAGGCATAATACCACTTTGGAATTGTTGTATGGACCCATTTCTTAACATCTGCCAATCATCGATTCAAGAACCGTTCATTTTTGATTTTTATATGAAAGAAGTGACAATCCTATTCTGATATGTTGATGTTTGTTTTGTTCGAAAAGTAGCCATTTTTCTCATGTGCATCTTTATCCCATACGTTTCATCGATTGTTGGTGAACCTGACTGAAAGCACCTGATACGTCAGCAGTGAATTAAATTCAACACCAGCCTTTAGTTCTTTACTTATCAACGATCACCGCCCGTGATTTAAGAGATCCATCATTAAGTGGATCATTTTTAGTCGAAACCTTCTGAAACAAGTCATAATCTTTAATAGATATACAAACAGGTAGTATAACGGATAACAGAACCGAGTTTTAATTACGAGCTAATCAATTGCATTCAATTTCGCACAAATTTCTTATGAATCTGTCTCTTATCCCCACAGCTATGGGCTAAATAGGAGGCCAGCCTGGGTTCTCTAGCCTTGGGTGGCAAACAATCTCTCTCTTTCTTATGCAGATACCTATTTGACCCTACACATACACACACGCGCGCGCGCGCACACACACGCGCGCGCGCGCACACACACACACACGAGCACACACATTTAGATATCTGCTGTAAAGAACTAGTATCATCACACATTCGTTAGACTAGAGTGAGTATATTATTGAAATAGTTTATGCTTGCAGTCATTGTGACTTACGATTTTTCTGATTTAACTTATGCTGATAAAAACTTGCTAAGAGGTTATATATAATGATGATGAATGATATTATATGTTTATAAGATATAAAATATCATTTAGAAAGAATCATATCAACAGCTGACGGTTATGAAATGCTTTTAGTCCTAGTTTGTTTGATGTATAACGAATTAACGACTTACCAAAAGCAAATATCTCGATCTTTCAGAGATCATATAGCCCAAGATAAACATGAAACCTTTGAAGAATGAAGTAGGAATACATTATACATATGAATATTAACTTTCTTTCTCTGTCTCTCTTTCTCTTTCTCTCTGTCTGTCTGTCTATCTCTATCTATCTATCTATCTATCTATCTATCTATCTATATATATATATAATTAGTTATGGTATTAACAAATGATGTCGGCTTTTAAAAATCCATTCATTGCTTACAAGTTACTTTGTTTACACTAGAGTAGAAAAAATTAAGTTAGCACATATCAAAGAGTCCCAAGGATAGACATGTATTACTTTATTTAAGTAATTAAGCCTTATTTTTTATTTAATGCTTTCTCGTATCTTAATGGTAAAGAACGCTTGGCTTGAAAGAGGTTTCCCAGATTCAAATATCCATTTCTCTCCAAAGGCACATTTTCTTTAGTAAGACTGTCGACCTCTCGGTCGAGGGATATTAATTTCTCTGTTAAAAGACAACCGTTTCCTAAAAGCAGTTATATCTACTTAATTACGTGAACTAAATAAAATATCATTCATATATATATATATATATATATATATATATATATATATATATATATATATATATATATATATATATATATATATATATATCTTTACAATTGGAATTAAGATACCTTCCTTTGTTTAATGAAAATAAACATTGAGCTCTCTTTTATGAGTCAGTTTTAACATATTTCAAGTTCTATATTTCATATTTCAAATTAATAGGACTCGCCTGGATTATACCAACGGATTACTACCTCTCTCTCTCTCTATATATATATATATATATATATATGCGTGTGTGTGTGTGTGAATAATTTCACTCTAAGCAAGGCGGGAATGCCACTAGTACGCAGGGTGGGGGTTACAGGGAATGAAAGTAAAAGAAAGACTGACAATAGGGAGAACTGAGAAAAGGACAAATGATAAACGAGATTCAAGAAGACAGAATATTGCGATTGACAGTGCATTTCAATTTTTTACGATTGTAGTTATCAGGGAAGTAAGTAAACGAAAGAATGTTCCATAGTTCTGAAGTTCGAGAAAAGAAACTTGCAGTAGAAGTATCGGTTGCATTTTGATATTTCAACAATAAAACAGTAATCTCGTAGTAGTATGCTTAAATTCATGTATCCGGGGGACCAAAGGGAAAGAAGCTCTTTAGAGCAGTTGCCATGAAAATATTTGTAGAAAAAACAGAGGTTCAGCCACGCGCGAGGGTTGATCAAAATGTAACAATAAAATCTTTAATTAAACATACGATAATTACCACAAAGGTTTCAGAATCTAATTCTTAACATAATTTCCTTCTCAATCGCCGTATTCCACCTTTGAATGAAGTTATGTAAACATCTCTCTGGGACAGCTTCGTGATTGTTTTCGCAGCCCTGTTTTCTCCCTTCTGTGTGTGGTTTCTCCATGAGTTCAAACAGGTGAATGTCTGATGGTGTCAGGCCAGGCATTTAGGGTGGATGAGTCAGGGTTGTCCATACATGCGCAGTGATTGCTTGCCTTGTGTTTAAGCTACTGTCTGGCCTTGCATTATCATATTGGAAAAACACATCACTTATTCTTAAATTTGACCAACATCGAGGAAGTCTTGTTCTAAGTTTTGACAATGTACCAGCATAAGACATAGTAGTGCCAGTGAGAAATGAGTTTATATTCTGTACTTTATGAACCGTTTTTGATCCATGTCCCAGTGGCCGTCACTATCCTTGCAATATGTACTGCCATAAATATTTATCTGGCTGAGTTTGAGTTGAGTCACTTCACAGCATTCTGGGGGACAAATGCCTCACAGATCTTTGGGTAGTGAAGAGACAGAAGTAAACTGCAGAGACCATCATAAGGCTTTCATAAGGCTTTCACAGAGTTCTGCTATAGCGATCTGGCACAAGGCCGAGAATCGAACTCACTACTCAGTCGTAACTGATCTAGCAAGACAAGCTTGTTAACTATTACACCACGTCGAAGTTTTGCTATATTAATTCTTCTTGTAGCTATAAGAACTCACTTAGTCTTATCTTTTTTCACAGCAGCAGCTGGCTTGCCACTGCGGGATTTTTCAATAAACTTCAATAATCTTTTTAGGATTGCCCTTAATTCTACTGACCAATCTGTTTACTCTGTCTATATGAAATAAAGTCATTCTATAAACATTCACATTCATTTGTGAATGTTAGCAACATTTTCTCCTTTTTAAACACTTTATGGTTTGTTGCTAAAAACCCAAAAGAATTCTAACTACTACTTTTAAAATTAAATTATAACACTCCTTAATTTTTAATTATATTAACCTCTATCTCTCTCTCTCTCTGTGTCTCTTTCTGTCTCTCTCTCTCTCTCTATCTATATATATATATATATATATATATATATATATGTATATAGATAGATAGATAGATAGAATTAAAAGCGCCCAACAATATCTTCTACCATAAAAAATATCTTCTAATAATAAAAAATATGGATAATAAATCTGATTCAAATGCTGGTATAATCCCATGTAGTAAATGAGCTAAAATTTATATTAGTGAAACAGAACGAAGTTTAAAAAAGCACATCTATGAATACAAAAGAGCTATAAAATTCGGTAATGCATTAAATTGTTTTATGCTGCTATGCGCAATGTACAAACCGTCGTTTCGAATTTAAAAACGCCAAAATGTATAAATTTATCCATCATAAATCTTCCAGAAGAAATATCAGCTACGATATCACAATTCAATTCGATTAATCAAAAAGTAGGTTTTACTTTTTCTGTTTGAGAATAGACTAATAAAAGAAAATAATATTAAAATAAATACTGGTTAAACACATTCATAAAATATTTTTTATTATAATTTTTATATTAATTTAATTGTATACTTTCTATAACGACTAAATATTATCATAAATTAAAATTTGTATTATATATATACATTATTTCCTTTAGCTATAAGCAATTAATTTTTCTTTCCATAACTCTTTTTTTCCTACATCAAATCATTTTAAATTAATTTTAAGATTTTCCTATGTGCAAATCTCATTGATAGTTCACAGATATTTATTTTATTCACATCTATTTAATTTGAACTTTATTAATAGTTAAATTTTCAAAAGATTTTCAAATTAACTGCAGCATTTTTAAGTAGCAATTTCATCAATGTTTTCTTTTTATTTTTCAGTTGTTCTGATGAAATGTTGGCGACAGAAAAAAAAATAAACATCCAACTTGTTTTCCTGTATTCCATTTTAAATTGTTCGAATATTTCATACCAATCATTTTAGCATATATATATATATATATATATATATGAAGAGAGAAAGAGAGAGAGAGAGAGAGAGAGAGAGAGAGAGAGCGATAGCACCACACTGAATGATTTCTTCCACCTTTACATGAAGAAATGCGCTCAGATGGATGACACATGTATGACGATAAAGCGTTAGTGTAGCTGTGGCGCTGTAATTTCATAACAGCATGGGATGCAGATAGGATTCAACAACGTGTGACTGCTGAATGACTGTTGCAGCTAGAAAGTTTAGACACCCTATTTTCGAGTTTGCTCAGGCAACAGTAAAAAAGATATACCTGGAATTTTGAAATTCCCTTTATCAGTGTCAGGTAAAAAATGTAGGTGCCCAAGGATGGTTTCGCTAGCGACTGACATGGAAAGTAACCATAGATATACATGAAAAATCACATTTAACGCAGTTATTTCTCAACGCAGTTATTTCTCAACGCAATGTACGGCGAACGTGTCCTTTTATGTAGTTTCGCTCTCATCAACCAACAGTGGTACCATTATTGGCGTCAAGGTTTCGATTACGGTTCCTCTCATGAGCAAAAGAACAACGTCATTGCAGTTTGGTAGACAGGCACAAAGTAATACCAGTCATATTTCCAACTCTTTTAGGTCGATGGTCGAGTTCCTCCCTGCGTAGCTCTGGATAACACCTGTATAGATGCATCTACTCAATAACTCAAGATCTTCAACTCATTCATTTTTGGCACTCCAGCATATATATATATATATATATATATATATATATATATATATATATATATATGTTATAATATTTACATCGTTACACAACAATTTCCGTGTTTCGGAACTGTAAAAATGGTCTCTCGTTAGTAAACTCTGTACAAAGGAATCTTACATAACCAACAACAAGAACCATAAAACGGACTTTGAAACAAATATTACCACCAGGATCATAAACCCTACTAGACTCGAAATTGGTAAAATCAGTAAAATTATCCTCGAAAGGGTCAATAAACAAATTAAAGAGCGCCTTAGACTAACACAATGGATAAACACTACCGATGTCATCAATTGGTTTTGTAATATAAAAGATAAAACCAATTGTTCTTTAATCCAATTTGATATCGAAAATTATTACCCATCTATTTCAAGGGAACTATTTATATTGGACTTGGAATTTACCACTGTGTATTCTGATCTAACTAAGGACGAATGGAACATTATTATGAACACAAAAAACTGTTCTTATCCATAATAAAGAATAATGGATAAAAATAATTCAGAAGACCAATTTGACATTACAATGGGATTGTTAGACTACTGAGTCTTCCGACCTTGTTGGATTGTTCATTCTATACAACCTTACTGCCCATCATGACATTAATATTGAGGATATAGGGTTATATAGAGATGATTGCCCTATGGTTGGGAAGAATTCTACTAATTTCAAAATTGACAAAATTAGAAAATTATTATATAAAAAAATAGAAATAGAAAAATCATTTGGTACACACCCCATTTAACCAAATGGTTAGCACTAAGTTAGGGCAGAAGTTTCTCACTTTGATTGAGAAACATTTCCCTAGTTATAATCCCCTAAACAAGATTTTTAATAAAAATACATTTAAATTAAGTTACAGTTGTAGTGATAACCTAGAAAAAATTATTAAAAAACATAATAATAAAATTTAAAATTAACACGTAAATCATAGTCACAATAGTAATTCCAAAACAGAAATCAAATGTAATTGTGGAAATCCTAAAAATTCTCCATCGCAAAATCGATGTTTTACCGAATCAATTGTTTACCAATGTACCATTTTATTTAATGAAAACTCAGTTGTTGGGAAATTTTATATTGGTACTACAAAAAAAAAAAAAAAAAAAAAAAACAACATTTAAACAAAGATAGTATCAGCATATATTTTCTTTTAACAACAAAGCGTACCGTAACCGAAATTACCTTTCTAAATATTATTGGCATTTAAAAGAAATGACTAAAAGCCCTACCGTAAAACAAAATATTAATAAAACGAGAATTTGTAAATCATTAAATGACCCATGTCCCCTATGTTTACACGAAAAGCTTCATACTATAAAGTTTCCTAAAAATAAAGTTCTCCTAAATTAGAGAATTAACAGTATACATTGTATAATGTTTGTTTTAAAATATATTTATAAGAATTGTTCTTAAAAATCTATGCATTACAATTATATATCCATTATTTTAATTATATATAATGGTACACGTAATATTTATTTAATTTTTGGATTTTTCAACTTTACTATTGCCATGTTTTTCCCATTCAGTATAACATGTATCGTTTTTAAAGTCTCAATATATATATAAATGCTTTAATTAAATTAGAGGCCACTTTAAGAAAGTTCGTAAGTATAAAAAAAAATTATAAAAAACTTGTAACACCTCATAAATAACTTTTTGTAAAATATAATTCCATGTCTACTTCCCTGTCTCTTAGCGTTAGTTTTGCAACAGTATATTTGTGGTATACATGCCTAAAGTGTCATTTCATCTAGACTTGAGGAAATAACACACCTACCCACACCTTCTGACTTTATTTTCCATTTTTCTATTTTAGCTTTGACCCGTCTTTTGATTGGTTAATCAAGACTTTCCCACAAATGTATTTTTTAATTTTAGATATTTAGTTTTCCCTACTCCTTTTTTAACTCTTAAATAAGCTATCGATTTGTTTTCTGATTTCCCAAGAAAATCATTTTCATCATATGTTATCTAACATCGCCTGACGAGGGACAATTTTTTACAGTTCCAAAACACGAAAATTTTGGGGTAGCGATGTAAAATATCTTAATAAATGTATTATAATAATATTTCGCTTTACGCTCTATTGAACATTTTTTGAAAAAAAGTAAATGCTAAGAAAAGTGGATTCTTAATCTATCTGTTCTTTCTCTTTATATATATATATATATATATATATATATATTAAAAAGAAGCGAAGAGAGGTGCCGCAAACGTTTTTGGTTGTAATGTTGATTTATTTAGAAAAAAATATTATGCTTTGTTTTACATAATTTTACTACACGTTTTTCTGGTCTCGCGACCGTCTTCAGATAAAAGCGGAGATTTCCACATATCATTAAAAATAATTAATTTTTTCCTTATGCTTTTCAATGTTAAATATTTTCGATATGAGACATATTCTGTTTTTGTGTTAGTAATCCCAGTGTCTTTCTTGAATTGGCAATGAAGAGTTCTGCGCGAAGGGTCATAAAACAATTAAGGTTTTTAATATACATACTTTTCTCTCGTTGGAACCACTACAACCTCTTTATATATATATATATATATATATATATATATATATATATATATATATATATATATATATATATATGACGGGTTCTTCTAAAGTTTTCTTTTTCTATGTAACATGTCTCTTTAGGACATGGGCGATAATGACTCTCCACAACTTCTCACCGCCTATTTTGTTGTTAACTCACGATGTCAGACGAAGATATTGGTGGTGTGATAGTAAAGGATAACAGCTGAGCGGCCATCTAGCAAAATGATTTCCTATATCAATCGGATGAAGCAAAGGTGACAATATTGCACGCATTGGCACTGATCAACGATTGCGGAGACCAGACAGACGACACTTAATGTGTTTCGCTGGAAACATATATCGCATCCATTGCTGTAGATTTTTACGAATGTGTAACTATGTAGAAAAAAGCGTTTTGTAGATGAAAACCTGTTCTATCCAAAGGTGATATTGGGCTCTTTGGTTGGATTTACATGAAAGTAATTTCGATGTTTTTGTCATGAAATCTTGAACTTTGAATTACAAATATGAAGAAAACACCATTCGGATTTCATGCAAATGGAAAACACAGGAAATATAGACAACCATTGAAACTTAAAGACAGCGATTGTCTAGAATGGAAAGAAATAAAAAAAAATAGCAGATATATCTTTGGAAATTGTGGGAAACATTTGAAAATTAAACCTAATCAAAGTAATAAAAACAATTAGAGAATCTATAATGAAGTAATCTGTGCCCTGTTCAAAGTTGACTAAAACTGAATGAAACCTTCCACCTTAAAGATAACATTGACAATCTCGACATTGAAAGAAAAGGTGCAAGATGTTTCACCGTCGAATACAGATTACACCAGTTTCTGAAATAAGAGAGAGAATAAAAACACAAAGAATAATTATGACAAAAAAATGAAAAACAAACAAAAGACAGACGACAATAAAACAAATAAAAAATTAAAAGTAAAGAAGAAAAGCAAGTTCACATTAGAATCAAGAAGACAAATAGCGAAAGAAAATAACTGCATGTAGCTGCGTAGAAAATTGCAAATGTCGGATATAAATTTTGCAACGAAAGACGAATAAGAAAATAAAAATATTGAATATATAGTACTAAACATTGTGGATTAGGAGATGTTTCTACTTATCCTTTGGACAGCCCACGCATATTGAACTTGTAATTAACTATGTATTCACGTATATGTTCATATGAATATATATCGGAGTTAATATTATTAGAAGATACATAAAACTCAAAAAAAAATCTCTGATATCGCTGACTCATCAAAAGACTCTATCCGAATAAGGCGAAAATCGGTAGGAAATTAGCAAATGACACCTTCGTGGAGAAATAGGTATATATATATATTATATGTATTTATATATATTTATACATTGAGAGAGAGAGAGAGAGAGAGAGAGAGAGAGAGAGAGAGAGAGAGAGAGAGAGAGAAGCAGGGAGGAGATATTATTAGTGAATAAATCAGACTCTAAAAATTACAAAAATACAGACAAATGGGTGGGGAATGTGATTCACTGGAAACTGTGCAAAAAACTTAAACACGGCAATAAAGAAAAGATGAAGCTGGCATTCAGTCTACACAAGATGTAGATGTAGGTAGGAAAAATATGCGAAATTGTGCATGTGAATATTCCAATTAACCACTGGGTGTAACATAAAGACGTTAATAGAATTGATAAATATAAAGACCTTGCTCGAGGTCTTTGAAAATTGTGGATTATGCAAGCGATAGTCATATCCATAATCATTAGAGCGCTGGGAACGGTTATAAAATCTCAAGAAAATAATTAAAAGAATTAACGACCCAAATAAGAAATGAGATTCTTCACACGACAGCAAATGGAGTCAGCGATATTACTGAGACGAAAGTGATTTAATATCACTTATTTCAGGCGAAGGTCTTAAGAAATCTCTCGGGTGAAGATAATAGCAGAACAGGGAATAAAACCGAAAGAAAATGAAAAAAAAAAGATAAGTATAAAGACTTTCCCCAAGAGACAGGGAAATTGTGGAGTATGGCAGTCGCGTTTACAATCACTTAGAAGTTTAACGATTCATCTGACGAGTCTCAATGTCGACTGATTCAGACAAGAATAATTACAATTATAAGATTTCGAAGAAAATATTTTAACATACATATATATATATATATATATATATATATATATATATATATATATATATATATATATATATATATATATATATATATATATATATATATATATATATATATATATATATATAAACTTTTGAGTATATAAAACTAATAATTCTACTGCAGAATGAAGGTAAATGGTGACAAGTAAACATAAGTGTGGTGTAATGGATATCGGCTTGGAACGAGAAATCAGCGAACCGAGTTCGAAAGTCAATCAAGTTCATTAGATTCTCTTAGGCGCTATATCAACCTTTTTTCCCATTTATTTAATGCCGAATTCTATCGTTTTGATAAATAATATGTAGGTCCGGTTTGTAGGAGATCCTAAAAGTAGACAGACCCAGTTTACACGATATTAAAATGGTGAGACATTTGTGAGATTTACACTGGAGTAAAAAAGGTAGACGTAGGACCGGTAAGTAGGTGGTTCCTTTATTGGACCTCTCTGCAGGGTGATACAATTGGCGTATTCTTGACCCCAACCGGCAAGACGAGAGGTAGATAGATAGATAGATAGATAGAGAGAGAGAGAGAGAGAGAGAGAGAGAGAGAGAGAGAATGAGAATGGAGTCTGTGCGTGTGTTTTGACTGATTACTTGGATATTGTTGATAAAAAAGGTTTTACTAAAATGGATATGAAATGATAATACACTGTCTATGAATTGGGATTATAACGATAATTATGTTAGGAACAGACAAATGCTAGGAAATGACCTTTTTTTTTTTTTTTTTTTTTACTAGTTTTGACCTTAGATAAGAACTGAGTCCAGGTTAATGTATATCTATTCAAGGATAATATATTGACTTTGTTTAATTGAATAATAGCATTCCTCTCGTGTGTCTTAAACCGATAATGAGTGTTTACAATTTTTTATTTCTAAATGAAATACATTTAAATATATACCTGAAAATAATAATTGAGAGCACATTATCACTCTATTAAAAAGAAACGTACCAGGTATTATTGAGCTAAAGTACTGCAAAAGTAAGAGAAAATTGAAAGCCATGTATATTACTGATATTTTCAAAATTCTATTGGATTCTGTATGCCCAAAAGTCACAATGACTTCGTTAAAGCGGATTGTTTTTTCTTCTCTTAGCTCTGAGGCTAACTTGGATTCTTGTGGATGGGAAGTTACTGGTATTCAGTCGTTGCTAAAATTTTCCAGAAGCATCTTTTGCACACTGTCATGGAATTCATTAAGCACCTTTATTGACTGTGTGATGAGTCTTAAAAAAATAAGAAATTAGAAAAATGGGTTATTTAAAAACTTCGGTCATCGTTTGATTGTCTTTTTCTTTTTAAGCACAGAAAAGGTTAGTTTAAGAAAAATACTCAATTAATACAAGATTCGAAAAGAATGAAAATCGTAGTTAAATCCAAGACAGCATTGTGGAATGTACTAAGAAAAAAATTATTTTCTGTATAAAGTGGATTTCAAAGGGAATTCGAATTGCTGAAATCTGGACAAGCTATCACCAAGCAAATCTGTAGTAAGCACTTGGATCAATGAAATGCGACATTGAAAAAAAGGCAATTTTCGAACTAAAAACTCCTCATGTTTTTTGTACAAAGCTACAGTCATGGTGTTTACGTGGCAAGTTCTTTCAGTACCAGCATCAGGACCTGTCACATTTAGAATGCCATTCGCCTTGCTTCATGTAACATGCCTTTGGTGGGTATATCTAAAAATTCCTTGAAGAATTAATCGAATCAGAATAGGAATCGTTCTTGTTATGATAGAATACACAAGATTACAAAAGCGAGGAAAGCAATTTGATAACTATATAATGAATGAAGCTATAGATTTCTATGAAGAAAGGATTTTTGTCAAAATAAACGATAAACACTGACATATACCTACTATTATAAAAGAACTTTTGATATGTTCAGAATACTTCAAAGTAAGTATATATTATCTATATATTTTAATGTTTTCGGCCATTTTAAAAATGCTTCTTTAATATTTTCAGTTATAAAAGAATTTAACGTGCTAAAATGTATTTGCTGATATCTTTGAAGGTGTAGAATTTATATGTACCAAAATCGGGACAACATTGAAAATTTGGCTGATAAAACATAGATGATACTGAATTGGGTTAATAGCTAAGGAAAAGCAGTTTGCCAATTTTTAACGTGTATATGATCTGTCCGGTTAAGGACATTTTCTTAATATTCTTTTATAATAGAAATGTAATTTATATCACATGTAGGCTTTATTAAAGAAATATCGAAAGCGTAAAAAATAAATAGATGATAAATGGTAACATTTAACGTGCGATCTGATACGACGAACATAATATTATTAATTGAAAAAGTTGAATATTTTGCTTTAAAGATGATAGTATCATTATCACCATTACACGAATTTCTTGAGCTAAAATTCCCTTCTTTGTTAGTTGTTATCGATACATTCTTCAGGTATGTTGTCCATCCAGAAAGATTTTACGTCCTATCGAAAATTCTGGGTCTGGATGCTAGTGATGCTTGCGTGCAACGTCGATATATGTTCCTTTGTCGTTAGATTAAAAAAAGACCATCAGCTATATATACGTATATCCCAAGTAGATTAAAGTAGATTCGCACAATATATTAATTAGTTTTCGGAAGGTAATTTTTTTTTATTTGCCAGCATTTATGTATTTGTTTGTATTTATGAGGCGAGGTATTATAGCTATTGACACTATTTACATTGTTTGGACTATTGTCCACATCTTTTTTGTCCTCATCTTTGTTGTCATATTCACATGACCCATTGGATAAAAGCGTTGGTTGAAGTAATCGATTGACTTGACCCAAAGAGTTGTGCGTTCAATATCTGAGGCAAGCAAAAATTTGGAGAGTTGAGTTACTAATGGAAAATAACTGAAACTGAGATATCAGGAAGAATCATGGCACGTAAAACTAGAACAATCTACCTCGATGGACGAAATAAAGGGTTCAGTTTGAAACTTCAATCACCTGAAGAAGGCCGGAGCTTACACCGACCGAAACGTCGTGAATATGACAACAACGACGAGGGCAACAGTCCGGACAATGTAAATAGTGTATACGGGTTTTATGTGTTGTAATTTTTTTTCTCTTACTGTATCTACATACCTAAATTGAGTTTAAATCTATACAGACTTTCAGGTCCGGCTTTCTTCATTTCCAACAAAGATCTTGTGAGATTGCATATTCTGTAATTTATTTAGTTATAAAATCAATTTTTAAAGATGATGTTCCTTTTTTCTCTAAATATTATCATCCAAGCCTGATTTAAATCAAACCTCTGCGGATTACAGTTTGTTGTCCTTCCCAGTCTATAAATGAAGTGAGAAGAAAATCCTATATAACAGAGTAGCCATTTGCAGCTGTTTTCTGGGGCAACAATAATAGTGTGAACCTATATAATAATTCTTCGCTTTCTTTATAGAGACTGACGATAGGGTGGAGTGCAGAAATCATATTTCTTTCTAAACGCATTGACGCAAAAATCATGTTAGCGGTCGCGGTTGATATTCCAACACAGTTCACCGATTTCATTTTGTAAGTCGTTACCAAAGACACCAGTTCACCTTTTGCGTATAAACACGCAGAAAAATATGCGTGCACACACTCACATACACTCAAGCACACAAGCGCACGCATACACACAAACACACATCTGTATATGGCAAAAACATCAATAATATGTATAGGCTAATGTAAAACACACATACACACAAGCACGTACACACAGACCTACACTCAAAAGCATACAAACCCCTATTTACACGCCTGTAAGTTTTACAAGAATTGTTTTCAGTTTTAAGAAAATTGAATTTAAAATTCTGTATTAATTTCTACTGATTAGGTGATCCTGTTATTAAGTAAAAACTATAATTACTAATTATAAATGGAAAAGCTTTACTGCAATTTAGAGATTCCAAATATTTAAAAAAATAATTTTGAAGTTTTTGATGTGTGTATAAACGTGTCGACTTTTGTAAATACGCTATCAGAAAATAAGAATGGTAACTATAGTAAATTTGAAGCCAAAATACGTAAAATTCAATAAAACATTAAGTTACGAAGAATCCGGTTATAATTATGCTTGTCTCTTCCTTCGTTAGTCCGCACGACCATTACGCTGTGCTGATACCTCATAAATAATGGACTTTTCTGTTTTGATCGCGCGGAAAGAGAAGAAAAGATACTATTTGGTTTCAGTGAGAAAATAAAAGAAAGAAAAAAGGGAAGATAGAAGTATTTAACGTCTCCTGTCAAGACTTCATAAATAATCGACTATTCCGTTTTAATTGCGTAGATAGACAAAAGACATACGAATGAAAGAAAGAATGAATAAAAAAAAGAAAGAAAGGGAAGATAGAAGTGTTTAACCTCTGTTTCAGTGAAATGGTAAAGGTGTCAATTTCAAATCTTTTCATTTGTACCCACTTCTTAAAATAACGACTAACATTCATCATGATTTGTATTGCAATATTTGTTGTTATGCTCAAATATTTAACGATACGATAAGGGAATTTCTACGGATATTTTATTGTCGTAGAACTCGCCATAAGTTTACTCAATCATTAATTTAAGAATTAAGATTCATCATAATAATTAAATTAAAATAGGAAAACCTTGAATTTTTCACGGGTTAAAACTAGTATTTTCTAAAATATTAAGATTACCAGGTAGTTAAAAATTATATAAAAAGACCCTCCGTTATATTCCTCAAGTAATTTGTACAAATATGTCCCGCGTAGCAAAAATTAGATAAACTTCAGGTTGTCAATCTGTCAACACCTAATCGAAACAGCTACCACTGTGATAATAAATTCATATCTGCAATATTTTAAACTAAGAGTAACTAATATTTGTTTCAAATCTGATTAATTAGACTTTAAATGAGCTAGTATTCCTCAAATAAAGTTTTAGAAAAGTATATTTTATTTTTGAAAGAATTTTAATAAGTAGAATTGCATTGTGCTAACAGAAGGATAAAATCAGCGATATTTAACGATTTAAGAAAAAGCTCCTTCTAGTAAATTCGAATTAGTTTTGTAATACAGCAGTGTTTGGCTTACTGGAAATATAAAATTTAATCTATTAGTATGAGATTAAAACTAAATTAAAAGCTTTAATAAAGATTTTACATTTTAAAAATTCATTTTAAATATTAGGTATCGCGTTTTCTGTCGTGGTAACTATATATATATATATATATATATATATATATATATATATATATATATAGAAAAAGTTTCAAATTAAAAATTATAATGTTTTATTTTATGAAAGTATTTATTTATTTATATATATATTTGATATTTCAAATTGTCCTCAATTTTCATCAGAAATAACTATTTTGTTACAAATAAATTAAAATTACTGTTTTTGTTGGCAAGTAGCATCCTTTCGCGAGACGCGGACGTCACGTGATATGGAACGTCACTGTTCAGATATTCTAACTTAAATCTGTCATAAATATTTTAAAAAATATTTTTTACTATATCTAAAGAAATTGCTTAGCTATTGAAATATTTTTAAAGATTTAAAACACCTAAGTCCCTATTCAACCCTAATTTATGTGTATTTAATTTTAAAATCCAATATGTTTCTTTTTTTTTCTGCGTGTGAATGTGGAAGTAAAATCGGAATCTATTAATAAACATTTGCAGTTTTCTAATGTGTGTCCTGATTGATTGTAGTGTTTAGCTATGGGGGAATAAGGGTTGTTTTGACGTATTGTTTGTTTATGGTTATTAAAACGAAATCTAAAATTGTTTCCAGACTCACCAATATATCAACTATTAGGACATAAGTTGCAGAATAAATAATAGATTACGTTATGGGTAATAGATTCCGATTTACTTACATTCACACGCAGAAAAAAAGAAACATATTGGATTTTAAAATTAAATACACATAAATTAGGGTTGAATAGGGACTTAGGTGTTTTAAATCTTTATAAATATTTCAATAGCTAACAATTTCTTTAGATATAGTAAAAAAATTTTTTTAAAATATTTATGACAGATTTAAGGTTAGGAATATCTGAACAGTGACGTTCCATATCACGTGACGTCCGCGTCTCGCGAAAGACGCTACTTGCCAACAAACAGTAATTTTAATTTATTTGTAACAAACAGTTATTTCTGATGAAAAATTGAGGACAATTTGAAATATCAAATATATATATAAATAAATAAATACTTTCATAAAATAAAACATTATAATTTTTAATTTGAAACTTTTTCTATATATACATATTAAGAAAGTATACGTGGCTTCTCATTATATATATATATATATATATATATATATATATATATATATATATATATATATATATATATATAAAAAAAAAGAATATATATATATATATATAAATAAAAAGAAAGAACAGTAAGATATATAATCCGGTGTTCTTATAGATATTTTTATTTTTTACAAAATAGTGCTCAATGTAAATTTACAGAGCATTAATATTATAAATTAATTGATTTAAAATATGTTTTTTTTTTTTGCTATACAGTTCTAACCATGTTTGAAACATGGTTAGAACTGTGTAGCGAAAAAACCATATTTTAAATCAATTAATTTATAATATATATATATATATATATATATGTGTGTTATTTTTTATGAAATGGATTAAATCCGACATATTTTAATTTGTTTTGCTTAAACGTTATTTTAGATGGATACTCATATTCGAGTAAATACTCTGTTTATTTAATTAAACAGTATTTAGATTTATTTATATTTACCGGTCTGAATATTCGAGAAATCTTGTCAGGAAATATGCGTCCTCCAGCAGGATTCGAACGTATGGTCAGCCGTCATTAGATCTGACGTGCTTAACCGATTCGCCCACGTAGGACTTCTGGTTACTTTTATAGGGGATGCAGGTTCGAATCCTGAGTCGCAATTACAGATTTGCCAAATTCAAAAGCAAACGCACGGCATGCACCAGTCCAAGCCATGATGATAACTGATGGTATCTGAAAAAATGGTAAGACATTAGTTAGATGAAGACACAATTGCCACTTGACTAAGTTTACTAGGGCCACACAGGGCGGTATTTCTGCCGCACCCGGTATTTATATTATATATATATATATATATATATATATATATATATATATATATATATATATATATATATATGTGTGTTTGTGTGTGAGAAATTCAAATAACACACATCAAAAAGCCACGACATTAAATCGTAATTTATTTTGTGCGAGAACAGAATTCCTTCCTCTTCCATTTTGGATTGCGTCGCGTTTTTTGGTCACTTCTGCAAAAAATATATCCACTCAGTTAATCTTGTTCCTCAGTTCCATTATATATCGATTCTGACTTTAATATACTTTCTTGTTTCTGGTTGCTGCAGCTTCTGATGCTGATAATGATGAAAGCCTTTTTCCCGATTCTACCAAATTTAGCACATTGAAAGAATGAGTAGAAAGACGATAAGAATGAAACAGAAAACAGCCGATCGATCAGTGTGTAAGAGAGAGAGAGAGAGAGAGAGAGAGAGAGAGAGAGAGAGAGAGAGAGAAAGAGGTAGAGAGATTTGTATAGGTAGGTAAGAGAGATGAAATTTTTAATAGGCAAACCCAGAAGTTTTGCAATAATTTCAGGCCACATCTCGGGGTGTCCCACAAGAACAGACGTTTACTAAATGTAGTTTAGCTAATCATAAATCAGATATGGATGAGAGAAATTGTGCTTCTGATCTGCTCTGAAAATCTGCATTTAAAGCTTTGAGATAGCCTGTCAACCAATGACACCCCTGAGAAAATGCAGCTATCTTAGCCACGAGATATATAGGGAAAATAACTTCGCTCGCTGGTGTGATTGGTATGATGATCATTAGTAAAATCCTAATCCTGACAATAAATCGGCCTACAAACAAATGAATATTTACTGTCAACAAGCCAACGTCCATGAGTGAGAAAGAGAAATGTCAAGAATAAGAGGAACAAAGGAAATTATTGAAAATAAAAGCAAAAACAAACTTGAAAAAGTCTGGAGTTTGCAGAAAGAAAAAGAGAGAGGAGGAGAGAGGTAGGGAGAGAAAGAGAGAGAGAGAAGGAGAGGGACAGAATGGACATAGCAAAACGCGTTAAATAGAAAAAGAGATGACAAAAAAAGAATGAAGAGAATGAAAACTGTCATCTAAATAAAACAATAGTAAGAGAGAAATCTATGGGAAAAGAAAGTAGATATATTTGTGACATGTTTTTTTAATCGTTTCACCCCAAGCATATAAATAAAGCTGATAGGACGCAAGAGTGTTAGAGAATATGAAAAAAAAAAAAAAACTACGAAGGAGAGAGAGAGAGAAAAATAAAAAAGCAACAATTAAGAATTTAGAAAACGAGTGACGTTGTATTTAAATTTTTGAAGATGAAGCAAGCACCCGAAAGAGAGTTCCACAAGCGATAAGTGCCAGCGAAGAAACTGTTAGCATAAGACTTACAGTTATAGCGAACCATTTTTCCTATCTATCTATCTATCTATCTATCTATCTATCTATCTATCTATCTATCTATCTAAAAATATAAATCATAAAATCGAATATAAATAAAAGATTTTAGCGAAAAATGATGAAAACTTTGTCATAACACAAATGTAAAATGAAATATATACTGTTCACGAACACACACAAGTGACCCCTATATATATATATATATATATATATATATATATATATATATATATATATATATATATATATATATATATATTATTTGATGTATATAGAGTGCGTCAAGTAATTTCGAACGAATTGATAAAGATAGAGATATCTGTGCATATATTCAACTTAGTAAGATAAAAAAATAATTGAATAAAACCACCTTCAGTCACCAAGGACCATCTCGATGCCGTTCCAGAAGTAACTGTATTCCGGGAACAAGTTATTGTCGTTCATGCCAGCCATTACGTCCACGATAGCGGCCTTCGATGAGCTCTTGGTTTTGTGGGACACCTTGTTGGTCTCTTTCCTTATGAATCCCTAGGATCATGATATCTGTGATAATCGTGAGGCTTCACCGTAACTATCTCCAGAAAGAATGCGTTTGTCCTGTTCTTTTGTTCCTGGTCGAAGTTCCCATTTGAGAAGAATCAGAGCATGCCAAAATCAAGTACCTGTCTCCGCATGATGTCAGACAATGGACTTCGCTACTCGATAGTCATCATCGACTTGCTGTGGTCATGACTGATAATATTCTGAGCCTGTTGAGCGAAATTAACCCATTACAACGCCTAACCATTTAGAATGTTTCTTTCTATTAATCACGAATAACACATCTTTACCAGAGGCATCTATCTTGTTACTAACCTGACTAATTTTAAGAATCTGGCTACCTTTGAGGCGCCGTGGTTGGCGACTAATGCCACAAAGCAGATAATGCGTTTTCCTTTCTTCTGTCAGATTGGAAGCTGTCATGTTAATGCTTACAATATGTCTGAATTAGAAATGAACATAAAATTTGGCGCATGCTGCGTAACATTACATTAGATCGTCTTTCATTTAGGAAAATATATTCCCAAATAACTGACGCAAATTGTAAATTTGCGAACACATACATGTATAAATGCATCTAATCATATATGATATATGACTTTATATGGAAATTCAAATAATATTGCAGAAATTATGTTGTTTAACCGACACAGGAAGTTCCAATGTTAAGGCTGATATTTCTATCTGCTAAACATAGACAAGACATGTGAGCAGAGAATCATAGGAAATGTATGTTTTCTCAATACTAATGTCAAATTAATATGTATGATTATAGAAAAGTGAGTTTTGGCGATAGATTAAACGCCTATTAATATCATCATATAAAAAAGAATAGCCTCTGTGAAGAAAGAAATAGCTAAGACCGGCATTTATATCATAAGCAGGCATATATAATAATAAGAACCTTTTTCCCGACACCTCGTGTAGGCTCTCTTATTAATTTTAAAGCAGTTACCATACAAGCGTACAAAATAAAGAAAGGATCTTCATATTTTCATTTGTATGTCGCATATAAAGAAAATCAAAATAATATCCATAAAAACCTAGGGCCTGGTATTAGTGTTTTGAGAAGGATATTTTGTTAAAACATTCTCAGACCATCAATAAATGCTCAAGAGAAAATCAAGTCTATTGTTCTGTAATATATATTTATTACATTCCCATCTTAGACCTACCTTTTTCAAGAACTAGAATTAATAAAAGTTATTATTTTATATTGAATCTATCATGGTACGGTCAAGTTACAAGAAGGACCTCAGACAGTACTTTTTGAATTCTTCTTACTGCATCCAATGAGGCAAATTTGTGTAGCGTTCGCAAAGTGTATTTTACACCAAGTTGGTGTACATATTGTTTAAACTTTAATGGTATGAAGTGTCCCAATCACTATCTGGATGACTTTAACATTTTTCCCCGGTATTTTCTACAATCTGGCAATCTCGACTTTCAGTTCACAGAATTTTCTGATCTTTTCTATTTGCTTTGCTGTTATAATGTAGTCGGCACGTATGGTCACATCAAATATTTGGCATCCATTTTCAGTTCTGTTGAGGACAACTATATCTGGTCGTCGTTCAATGACACGATCTATTTGAAAATTATAGCCCTAGACTGTTTTCCCTTTCAATGATACGTGCTCGTATCATTTCTCGGATATGTAGTAACCATCTTTTATTTTGGACAAGAGCTAGTATAAGATAAGGGAAAGTTAGTTAAGTCATCTTTTGTACTCTCTCCGTGCTAGCATTTTACAGACATTGATTACATTTGTTGCATTATCTTGTTTCTATCTACAAAGTCTCCACATCTGTAGTGTAGTACACTTTGCTGACTATGATTTTCGTATGTAAGGTTTGTTCCTGTGCTGTCATGATTACTATTTCATTCAAGCATTCCTGGAAGGCTTCATAGGCCTTCCTTTGCACTTTCAAACTGTCTCTACAGTTGCCTGTCCAATAGTTGGTCACGTTTCACCCCTGCTTTTCTCGAATTCTTCTTCTACCTGCATCTATACCCATCTGTGACACTCTGTACTGCAGATTTTCTTCACTGTTTACCAAGAAGTGTTCCAGTGACCATTCGTTTCCAACCGCATTGCCTTTACTTTTGTCCTTAATTGTAAGTAGAGTTCAACTGGCTCCTATCCAATCAGGGGTAGAGCCATTATATACGCATTCATCCAGGTGTCTTGCTACCGTATAAAGCAGAGAATCTCTTCCGTCAAAATCCCTCTATGCCATCATGGCAGGGGATTTATTCTCCATTTTGGAAGCTTCTTCACTTGTGCGGATACATCGTCAACAAATAAGCGAATAAAATCTTTCTTGGGCGTGTTTAGAATCTTGCTTTTAACAGTATCAATCTATTCAACTTTCTTATTGTGGCTGATAATCTTGCTCTCATATGCCATTCCAAAAATCCCGTGCTTCTGAAGCGTTAGGAGCTTCGTTCTTATCACTGTCACCTTGAAACTGCTGTAGAATGGTCGCATGTTGTTTTCATACAAACGATTTTACTAAAATTGCTCACAGCGTTCTGCATACATCCGGATCCTCTGTGTTTTTGATATGATTCTCTGTTTCAACTGCTTCATAACTATTCCAAACCCAAGTAAAAATCTTATATTTCCGTTCCAGCTCATCTCACTCGTTCTGCTTATCATATTTCAATTTCCCTTTATATCTCTGTTCTAACTCAAATGTTTTCTTAGCAGTAAAATCTCTCTCTCTATCCTCCTCCTCCTTCTCTTGCACCATGACACTTTTTCTTTCTTCTGCTTTCTCTTCATTTCCAATTCCTCTGTAGCGCGTATCAGTTCCCTTGTCTCTGATATTATTTGTCTGTAGAATATCATTTACCTCCTGGGTAACTCTCTTCTAACATCGTTTCTATCAAACCCTTCACAGGTTCATGAGAGTACGGTCATCTGGACTGTTCATTAATTTGAGCAACCTCTTCAACAATGCATTCTGACCTTTTCATCTACTTCCGGTACAGGGTTTCCTTGAGCTTCACAAACGACCGGAGCAGTTTTATCGACAGACATTTCCACTGTCCGTTTATTTCAGGATTCAGCTCATGTTGTCCTTCTTTAGAGATTTCATTGTTAAGATATTTATCATTTTTGACGTTGTTAGCAACTTTTCTGCTGTGTAATTTCAATATCATTTAGCCATTCTTTGTTCCGTATCACCCTTTCCTGTTCCATCAATCCATTTTCAGGTATCTTCAATTAAGCTTATTGTATTATTTTTCTTTTACCTGATTTTCTTTTCGGTTTTTTCTTACCTTTCTTAATTCCTGTCAAAGTCCTTTTTCATACTTCAGAACGAGGAAATAAATTATCCTTCCTTCTCGTGCTATTCAATTGAGATCTCATACTCGTAACTTCGACCTGTTTTGTCGCTTACGTTGCATACTTGATGATGTTTCATAGTCTGTTGCAGGATAACGACCGGCGTGAGCCTGACCATCCTCACTCTCACACCTAACGCCACACCTACCGGGCGAGGGACCTTCACCGCTGTCAGTTCCAGTGCTATTAAAGCCGTTATGAGATTAGTTCCCTATTACATAATTTCCATGAGTTGGTGTGTTTTAGGTGTTTTCCTTCGCCTGGTCATTTGATATTTCTTTGACTCTTTGCGGTGATTCAGGTAAAGTTATTATTATTGTTATTGTTGTTGTTATTATTATTATTATAAAAACAGTAACTGTTTAGAGGAATATAAATTCGAAAAAAAAGTTTAAAAAGTGATTATATTAAAAATTAGAAAGTAGACGTTAGAATTTGGAACGCTTCTTTCCCAAGAGCGAAAAATTAATTAATGCAATACTTAATGTAATTTTGAGTTCTTTTGTAGTTTATTTTTGCCTAGTGCATCTACTCCTTCCTACTTATTGTGATGAAAGTTCGATGAAGAGCCTTCCGCAGGAGCTAGTTTAAATGTCGCCCGATATGGCAGATTTTAAGCTAGTAATAAATATTATTTACTGTAAATTCCATCGTTTTTCTTGTCATAAAAGCATACATCCGTTTGACTGTCACCGTTCTACTCTAAATTATTATTATTATTATTATTATTATTATTATTATTTCCTTTGATTTATGTTGCATGCACATTCCCTTCTGAGTCCCAACGAGAGACCAAAGATCAAAAAATGGTTTCAGGACATTTTTCACTGATCTATTTTGTAAAAAAGAAAAGAAAAAAAAACTAGGAACACACACATTTTACATAAAGCTCTTTGTAATGTGTGAACTGTACTTGTGAGTACATTTTTTTTTATTTCTTTAAGGCATGAGTTACCAGGAATCCATTCAACGAGTCTGCCGGAACTTTTTCCAATCCGAGGCCTCCAACTACAATTACAATCAATAATGATATCCACGTGTGCCACATTTATGAAATTTCCACTTCAAGATCCTTGTATTTTGATAGTTTTTTTGAAGATCTTCAAAGATACATTACAATCTGCAGGGACTGCTATGTCAATAAGAAAGAACATTTTGTTTTTGTGATCTTTGATCGCGATGTCTGGGCGATTATCTTTGATTGTTTTGTCTGTGTGTATTGTGAAGTCTCATAATATCATTACATGTCCTATCTCTATAATCGGGTCTGGGTTATGCTCATAGCATTTTATTGCAGTTTTCTTTCCGTAAAAGCTGCATATTTTCCAATACAGATATTGCCCACTCTATCATGCCGAATTTTATATTCAGTGGGAGCTAACACCGTGTAACCTGATACAAGATGTTCAATTTTTTATCACAGAACCTGCATTTTGGGTCAACACAATTTTTTAGTATGTGTGCTTGGTAATTTCTAGTTAGCAAGTATTGGTTCTGTGCAGTAAGAATAAAACCTTCGGTTTCAGCTTTTAACCCTGCACTACGTAAACACTGCGGACTACAGGATTTCTCTACCTCAGCTTGTTTGGTACAGGCAGAATATTGACTATAAAGAGGCTTATCTTGCCATCTTTTCTGCATCTGGTACATTGCATTTGCTTTTGCTTTCGTTTTTAGGTTCTCTGTCACTGCAGTAGGTGTATTCTGGTTTATTTGCACTTCTTCACTCATTTGAAATTCCTTTTGAATTTGTTGGCTTCCTCTATTACTGAATTTCTTTCATATTCTTTGACACACATCATAATCCAGTCTTCTTTAGTTTCCAGGTATTTTTGAAGGCCGATTGTTATGGTTTTGTAAGACAGTTCTAGTTGAAATAATCCTTTGCCTCCTTTGGATCTGGACACATACAAACGATCAACATCAGCCTTAAGATGATGTATGTGGTGGCAAGCTTTCTCGTGGCTAATTAAGGATGTTGAAACTACAGGGACATCTAAAGTGTTTATGACTGATATTCTGTTTTGTGAATTCAACTCGATATTTAACACCAGACGTACACGCCTGTAGTATTTTTTCTTACTTTTTCCTTCATTTGGGTCTGCTGTATTCCATCTCCTTCGCTGACTCCTATGTATTTATAGACATTTCTTTGTTCCAGTTCCCTAATCTTTGCAACAAAATCAAGATCTATTGAGTGTGCTTCTGTAATTCTCCCTTTCTTGAATGTTACTTTTGTACATTTATCTAATCCGAAATCCATTTCGATGTCATAACTGAAACATTTACAGTATTGAAGACACTCTTCAACTAATTGTCGTCTTTGGCAAAAAAAGGTTTGATATCATCCAAGTAGAATAGGTGATTAAACCCTCTCTTTTTTACATTGTATCCATGTTTATTATCGTTTAGTTCATGTAAAAGAGGGGAGGGACTAAGGACAGACAGAACAGAAGTGGGTGACAGACAGTCTCATTGAAATATTCTTCGGATATTCAAACAATTGGAAATGGCAGTACCTTTGGTAATGTTTAGATATAATGTAGTTTCTCACAGTTCCATGCTATATTTAAGAAAAGTTACTATAATCTAGGAGACTTTTCCAAGAGTATGGTGCATTATCAAGGGCTTTTCTCCGACATCCCTTCTGTTACAGAGGAAGAATGTTGTTTTCATCGAGAAAAGAGTAAGTACAGTTTATCATGACAAACGTGATCATTTTGGTGGAAAAACATAGCCTATAATTTTGTAGATCATCTGATTCACCTGTTTCTGGTAGGAGTTATGTAATTATATAAAATATTATGTCAGTGATCCATTTTGGAATTTCATTGGGATTATTAATTAGCATTGGTAAAGTTTTCAAAAGAGTTTCATGGATTGATGACATGATAGAGCCATTTGTCATTTTCTTGGAATCTCCACTTTGGGGATTTTGTTAGAGCTTTCCTAACATTATTCTTGACAATATTTTATCATTCTTGCACATGTTTATCCTTCATTCATTCTTGTTCTTGTTTGATCCACTCTACATTGAGATTATATTCCTTTGGGTTGCTCCAAATCTTCTCCCCAAATTTTTGCACTTCTATAACTGTTTTTCCAATTTCCCTGTAAATCCTCTTGAGGTCCGTTTGAAATATCTTATTTTATCGATAGAACCTACAACACTTTTCATATCGTATTCTTCTCTGTGCCTTTAATTACGTTTTCTTTTTACTTCCTTGATAGGTGGAAAAATGATTTAGTGCTTTAATTTTGTATTTTTACTGCATTAATTTTATATTTTCACAACTTTAATTTCATATTATTATTATTATTCCTGCATTTGACATTGATACCATGAATCTGTTGGTTATTACTGAAGAGTGAGTGACATCAAGTCTCTTTTAAATCAGTATCCTCGAAGACTTCAGCATGGGTTGGATAGTGTCAAACCTTACTTGAATTTCTAATTCATCTAAACACGCCGATAAAGTTTGTGGAGTTGTTCCAACGGCATTGAATATTATAAGAACAGTACGGATCTTCATGCTATTTTTCGTCGCTCGCAGACGAGAGCCTGTTAATTTTTAATTTGTCATTTATTATTATTATTATTATTATTATTATTATTATTAATATTATTATTGAATGAGTATTAACACTGACGATTAAGTAACAGCATTTTTACACAATACTCCATAACTCTCTTTGGTATCTGCGTTTTCAATGACGTTGCCTGAAACGATTGAATTGATTTCTAGTTTCTCAAGTCTCGGCTTTTCAGGGCTGTTCCAATCTTTCCGACAAAGACAAGCACAAATGGAACTTTCATAACTTTTCACCTGGGGAAATTTATTTATATCTCTTTTTAAAACTTACTTTCAAATATATATTTTGGTTTGCCAGAAGAACAAAATCCACTCTCTGTCATCATTCCTGGATCGTATGATCCATTTGAACCCTAAAGTAGCACTCATTCTTAACCCTGTAGCCATTCTGTGTAAATTTGCTGATTATATGGTTCACTTTATTTCCACGTAGCCTACCCGTGTTCTTTAATTATCTTTTACCTATCTTGCTCTTTATACTGTTTATTGTTATGAAGCTGATTTCAGCTGCCGTTAACAACAATTCAGTTTCTCTTTTAAAGTCTCTTCTACGCATGTCGATTTATTTGCTATTTCCTCAATTTGACGTCTGAAGTTTCCATATAATTGTTTTTCTTACCATTTTTTGACTTATCGCTGTGTTTTCTGGATTTCCATTCATTTTTCCGATCGTTTCAATTCAAGTCTTGTCTGTTGTGTGTTCGTCTTGTGTACTCATTGAATTTCTAAATTGTGGAGTCGATGCAATCTTCGATACAGAATGACCTCTTCCTCATTCTCTCTTAACATTGTCTTTCAGCGTCGTCAGTTTTCTTGTTTTGTAGTTCAGGTTTTTGAGTTCCTCTCCCATCTACTTTAAAATAGTTTCGAATTCTAGTCATTTTTCTCTATCTACGGATTTTTTTTTATTTTGAGCGTTAATGAAGAGAATAAATTTCTACGCCTCTAGCCGTATTTATTCAAGTGGATTCGATTTATTTTCTTATTTTGCATGGATGTACTGCAATAAATAGGTAGCCACAATTCATTAGTTGTAATCATGTTATTCAGACTTCATCTATCTATCTATCTATCTATCTATCTATCTATCTATCTATCTATCTATCTATTTGTCAAAATAAACACAGTCATATGCAGACACAGACTCTTAAGAAATAAATACGTTTTACTCATTGTAGTTAGCACATCATTTCTGCCCCTGTCTTTGAACTTTAACCGAGGCTATGGAAAGAAATCAAATTATATTCATCTATTTGGTATGTATCGCAACTTTATATTGTTGTTTTCTGTTTACTGAATCAGAGGTCCTTGAGAACTGGCTATGGTTTAGTGGAGAAACATATCAATTTAAATATCAGTGTAGGGTGACAAGAATTATCTCATATGCGTTGGCAAAAAAATGAAGTTATTTACTAAATTTACTTCAAATGAGGGTGGTAGGAAGAATGTGTTGTGAAATCATGGTTCTTATCTTGGTTTGAATAACAATCAGTAAGAAATAAACAATCATTTCAGCTACAAATGAAAACGTCTTCATGTAGACTTCAGTTGTAAATAGCTATATCCCAATACAAATACAATACAAATAGATATGTGCACGACAGAAAACTAATCAAAGAAAAATTGAACACATGACGAGTTATTAAAAATATGCATGAAAGTAGAGAAACCAAAGAATTTAGTCGAATTTGTTGATATTTCGATTTTGATTTAAATCATAGACATTAAAAGAGTTGGGACACTTCGAAGTTGTTTAATGGTTAGCAAGCTTGTATCACTAGATCAATTTCGAGGAGGGGGAGTAAAGCTAAAGAAAATGTGAAATCGAAAAGGCGGAAGGTAAGAAAAGTAGAAGAAAGCAAAAAACAAAAATCAGGTGAAAGAAAAAAAAATGAAAATGATTTCTTTCTGTTTCCTTTCATAGTATATCCCTGAAGAAGACTGTAGAATGAATAGGTCGGAACGTTGTCATAGCAACGCAAAGGAAAAGTACGTTTGTCCGAACAAAGCTTGCAATTTCAATGACTTTTCTTAAAGTTACAAACAGCAATTAAATCACTTTTCTACTTATTTTAACCGTTAAAAATCCATTTTTGTTTTTGGTTTATACATTTTATATTTTTCTTCTTTTCTATTTTATTTGCTCCTTAATTCCATGTAGGCGCCATTACATAAACAAGTCAGTAATATGCAGTGTCACGGGCCAATATTCTTTGAATGTGTTCTTGGACATGCGCATTGGTTTGCCATTTTTTCTGTTAAAGGTTCTACATTTTTGACAAAAGAAAAGGAAAAAAAACAGAAAAGAAAAAAGAAAAAGCAATTGCCTATCTTTTACATTATGCATGCGTCTATTTATATCCTTTAAGATATATACATGATTTCTTAACGTAAAATTTTTTATCAACTTTACTTATCGGTTGGACAACTTATTGTTCGTGTTAGAATTCCATTGCCGTACAGAGAGTATTTTTGCCTCGCTTAAGAAGATTAACATTTTTAAAAACAATATAGTCATTCACGGAGCTTAGTTTAGTCTGCCACAAGTATAAAATTACGTGGTATTACGTGAAGGTAAAATTTACGTCATTAGCATTAGCCTTATAAGATATTGTTAATTAAAACTCTATAGCAGGATCCGTAAGTTAATGTAAATTCTTATTTTGTCTGTTTGTATGTACAAACTTTACGTTTTTCTATATAGGATCAAAGTGTAGTATATGCTGAATCCGTGGCATTCCCTACTTGGAATATATTTCGCTTTCCTAACGATCAAATTACATGATGAAATTAAGCAAGAAGAAATTGAGAATTGGTGGAGGAGGTAGACGTGGGGGAGGAGGAGCAGGAAAAGTTAAAGAAATTGGAAGGGGGAAAATGTAAGGTATGAAAGTTAGAGAAGAAACAAATGTAAAACTAAGTAAAAAAGAAAAGAAAAGAATATATATATATATATATATATATATATATATATATATATATATATATATATATATATATATATATATATATATATATATATTTCTTTGTTTCTCTAGAGAAATTCTCGTTAAGAGTTATAAGAATATTTAATGTATTTTATTTGTTTGTCTAATTAAATAGTGGCATGAATAATTTTAATTTATTTATAACTAAGCGTAACATTTATTTATCTGCTGTTCTTTTTACGAAAGTGGTCGTAATTTTCGGAATTAGTGGAAAGCATTTTTTTAACGTTTATTTTGTTTATCTTTGACTAGTGGCTCATTATCGCCGATTCCTTTTTTTTTTTTTTTTATCTATTATTAGTTATATTCAAAGTTACTTTTATAACATTTAGTACGAATTTTAATTCTTCACATTTTTTATTTTTTATTTGCAACGTAACGTAATTTCAATTTTATTGTAAATGCGTTCCCGGTTATAATGTTATTTTGTTTCGTTTTTAACTGCTAGTCAATTTGTTCCATTGTTATCGTTCAATTTTATTAAGCGACAACAGCAACAATAATAATAATAATGATAATTTTTTCTCTTATACTTTATAATAATTTATATATATATATATATATATATATATATATATATATACACACATACATATATATATAAAAAAAACAACATTTATAATAATAATTATAAAATATTCTAATAATAATCTTATATTTTTTATTTTATTTTATCAATATTATTTAAAATGTATATATAGCATTATATCGACACATTTAATTTTGAACTGTTGACTCCAAAACAAAAAAAAAAAAAAAAAAAAAAAAAAAAAAAAAAAACAAAAACAAAAAAAAAAAAAAAACAAAACAAAAACAAAACAAACTTTTTATGTGTTTAGGGGGCATTGGGTAGAAGTAGTACCTTTGTTGCTCATCTACTGTATACTTATTTTAAGGGTAACGGGCAACACTGGTCTTCACCCATCCTCTAATTCTCTCACGTATACATATATATATATATATATATATATATATATATATATATATATATATATATATATATATATATATATATATATATATATATATATGTGTGTGTGTGTGTGTGTGTGTGTGTGTGTGTGTGTGTGTGTGTGTGTGTGTGTGTGTGTGCAGTGTGTGTGTGTCCTAGGTATGACGATAAACTACATCCGGCAGCAAGTCTTCTCATCGGGACATTGGAGGATTTGAGGAGCGTGTAACCACCTTTTAATTGCTGTTGTTCCCAGGTCCGCCCTGACCCGGGGTGGTAGCACCTGTTACAGTCCCAACTATGGGCAAATCGTGTCTACCAGGGCTGACCAAGCTCTTTTAGTGTTATAGAACACGATTGGTCTAGGAGATGGAATACTCTTACACGAAAAGCCTGAGGTATATTGTCTGCTTCATCTGTGGCATTTATTTGCACCGACCGAATGTATCAATACATCCGAAAAGTGTGGATGGTTCTGCTCAAGCCTTCACCTCTTTAATCAAATCACTTGTGTGGGTTTTCTGGCGGTTTACCTTGATTCGTTCTTATCCCCACAGTTCACTTGCAATGTCCGCTGGCGAGAGAGTGAAGGCGATGGGATCAGGTGAACGATATTACTGGAAGGCTCTAGGTGGAGCTCTACACAGTGGCAGACCGATTGGTGATGGCCGTTCTTTCACAAACCCATGAGCAATTGTGATGTCCGTGTCCTCCATCGGTGACAAAGCAGCCCTATTTAGGATCTGCACTGCTTTCCCTATTATGGGGAGGGGGCGATAAAAGGAGCCCTAAACATTGCTTGCTCACACAGACTTGGCAGACCACTGCAGCTGTCTGGTTATCCAATAAAGCAGTTGATACAGCAAGAAAGATCAGAATAAGCATGTAAAGCCTTTGGTCTTTACTTTGCAATAAACCAACCCAGTTGAAGCAATTCTGTGGTGAGAAACAAAAACCACCAGTCTACAAATTTCCAGAGAGACCATTGAAAGAATTACTATTTTGGATTCTGGAATGTTCGCACTCTTCAGGACAATGATTCTGCACCAGAGCGTAAAACAGCTTTCGTTTCTCTCGAGTTGAAGAAATATAACATCGACATAACGGCCATTAGTGAAACACGTCTGGCTGGTAATTCTCGGCTTAGCGAAGAAATAGGCGGATACGTATTTTTATGGGCTGGCAAGACTGAGAAAGAGCCACGCCAGTCTGGTGTTGGCTTTGCCATCAAGTCAGACCTTGCTAGCTCACTGCCTTCCTTACCTAAATGTGTATCTGATCGCATAATGGCATTAACCCTCAATCTGGAGTGCAACACCCGTCTGACGCGCCAACCTTAGATAGTTCAGATGAAGAAAAAGATGATTTTTACAATCTCCTTCGGGATGTCATCTCCAATGTTCAACATAAGGATAAATTAGTCCTTACAAGTGATTTCAATGTTCGTGTTGGCAATGATTATCATTCTTGGAAGGGCGTTTTAGGTCACCATGGTATTGGTCATGTGAATTCTAATGGATTACGCCTTCTCACGATCTGCAAGGAATTTGACCTTTGTATCACCTTCTACCAGCAACCCAGCTGTCGTAAGACCACGTGGATGCATCCTCGTTCGAAAGACTGGCATCTGATCGACTACGTCATCACCAAAAGACGGGACATAAAAGATTTTAAGATAACGCGTTCATTCCACACAACATGCTATCTGTCAGATCACGCTCTACTTCGGAGTAAAGCTACACTGCATCTGCAAAAGCGAAGGATTATGAAATCTACAGTGCCCAAGCGCATTAACATACTGCCTCTTAAATCGACTGAAACGAAAATTGAGCTCTCTGACAAACTTGATACTGCACTTGATTCTGTAAACATTACCAATGATATCGAATCATCTTGGAAGGCTCTGCGCGATGCAACATATTCTACATCCTTGGAGGTTCTCGGCCTGCCACATCGTAAACATAAAAACTAGTTTGATGACAATAATACAGAAGTTCAGCAGCAATTGCTCTCTTCTTATAAAGCATAGATTGAAGACAAAAACTCGTCCGTTAAGAAGATCGTTTACAAGAAGTGCAAAAGTCAGGTTCAATGAGCTCTTAGAGCCATGAAAGAGGGTTGGTGGTCTGAAAAGGCCACTGAACTCCCAAAAGCTTCCGACAGCAAGGATCTAAATGCTTTCTATGCTGCCCTCAAGAGCATTTTCGGTCCTCAGAAAAGTGGTGTTGCTCCTATCTCCACAGCAGATGGTGAAACTCTCTTGACGGATAAGTCAGACATTTTAAATCGCTGGAAAGAGCATTTCGAAACTGTGTTAAACACCCCTTCGGTTACTGATGAGGAAGCCATCACATCAATTGAGCAAAATCCTGAAATTCTGGAGTTGTCTTTTGAACCTACCTATCAACAGGTAATTGACTCCATCAAGCAAATCTCATTTGGAAAATCACCTACTCCTAAGGATCCTATTCCACCCGAAGTGTATAAGCATAGTGTCTAAAAGTTGGTAAAAAAGTTACATCTCCTTTTTGTGGAGATATGGAAGGCAGGCTGTGTCCCACGGGATTATAAAGGCCCCTCTATCAAACACCTCTACAAAAACAAGGGCTCCAGGTGTGTTTGTGATAATCATCGGGGGATATCACTACTTTCAATTGCAGGCAAAATCCTAGCTAGACTGATTCTAAACAGAATCATTATACACCTTGTTGACATCTATCCTGAATCGCAGTGTGGTTTTCGGTTGGGTCGTGGCACTATTGACATGATATTTTCTCTTCGTCCAGTTGCAGAGAAGGTTCGCAAGAAAAACCAGGAGTTGTACATGGTGTTTGTGGACTTGACGAAGGCCTTTGATACTGTGAATCGAGAGGCTCTTTGGCCAGTCTTGAGGAAACTCGACATCCTTGAAAGCATGCTAAAGGTCATCATCTCCTTTCATGAAGGAATGAAAGCTAATATTGTGTCTGATGGTATGATGTCAGAATCCTTTGATGTCACAAATGGGACCAAGCAAGGTTGTGTCATGGCCCCTGTCCTTTTTGCCCTTTTCTTCTAAGTGATACTAAAATAAGTATTTGCAGTCACAGAGATGGACGTCAAGTTTCAGTTTCGAACAACTGGTGGTCTCTTCAATCATCAGCGCTTCAAACCCAAGACCCACCTTCATACGAAAATTATTCGTGATTTTTTTGTTTGCTGCTGATGCTGCTCTTGTAGCGACATCCTTTGAGGAGGCCCAACATCTAATAAATCGTTTCTCTGCTGCATGCAAAGTCTTTGGTCTTACACTTAGCATAAAGAAAACTGAAGTAGTGCACCAACCTTGTCCTATCCCGAAGCAATTCTGTGGTGAGAAACAAAAACCACCAGTCTACAAATTTCCAGAGAGACCATTGAAAGTAGAAGACAAAGCTCTGAACTATGTAAAGTCTTTCACCTATCTTGGTAGCAAAGTCAATTACAGTGGAATGGAGTTGATGAAATCATGCATCGGATTGCTAAGGCTACCAGTGCTTTCGGCAAACTTCGCCATCGCTTGTGGAATGAGCGAGGTATTCGACTGGATACGAAAATTCGGGTTTACAGATCGGTTGTACTTGCCATCCTTTTGTATGGCTCAGGATCATGGAATTCATACAGGTACCATATACGCCAGCTGGATGTTTTCCATAACAGCTGTCTGCGTGCAATCTGTGGTTAACATTCAAGATAGGACATCTAACGTAGACCTGTTTAACAAGTGTAATATTGGAGGAATAGAGACTTTTCTCATACAGTCTCAGTTACGATGGACTGGCCATGTCTTGAGAATGTCTGATGACAGGATACCCAAGATCCTAATGTACAGCCAGTTAGATCAGGGCTACAGGAATGTAGGGCGCCCATGGCTAAGATACAAAGACAAGCTGAAAAGCAACTTGTCAGCTGTCAATATACCACATAACACCTTTGAGCGTTTAGCCTTGGAGCGGGTAGAATGGAGATCAACATGTTTTAGTGGACTCAGCAGTTTTCAATCTGCTTGTCTAAATCATCTTCAAGAAGCGGGAGGAAGAACTAAAAGGTCAGACACTCTAACAGTGATATCATTTCACTCTTGCTCCATATGTGGCCTCCTTTGTAAATCACTAGCGGGTCTTAAATGCCACTTAAGATTATCGCACAAAATTTCATAACTGAATCAACTAAGCTGTCAGATCCTCATACGTCGAAACCGATGGGAGAGACTCCATATATATATATATATATATATATATATATATATATATATATATATATATGGAGAGAGAGAGAGAGAGAGAGAGAGAGAGAGGGGTGAGAGAGATGATGAAGGAATGGAAATAAAAGACAGTTATAGAGGAAAGGGCTTACGACTTGAAAGTAAGAATACAACGAGTAAAAGATGGCGGGTAGGGATGGAAAGTTGCATTAAAATTCTTCACGGTTGGATAGAAGAAAGATAAGAAAGAATGGTAGAAAATATTTATGCATTACTTATTCCTTTACCAGATAAGAAAATTTTCCATCGTCTTTTGTATAACATTCCAACGAATATTGGAAGTGATAAATAAAGGAATGCGAACATAATGCCAAAGATTGAGAGAAGAGTAGCGGTATCAGGTAATGAATAATCTTAGTTGTCAACATCCAGGGAATTTCCATGAGACCAGAGAATAGTCTTAGCCTTGTAGCATTTTAATGTTATGAAAACTACAGTTTGTGATTTAAATATTTTGAATTTCGATATTTCTTTGCTTGTTATTTATATTAGTAACATGTTAATTTTGATGATTGTCCTCAAAGTTCACAATATTTCCATGTGTAGAATATAACAATATCCGAAATTTTTAGATTAAGCGTTGAAAATTATTGCAAATTGTTTGACGAGTATTTACTTCCTTTTAATTTCTGATGCTTTTTATCACAACTTTCAGCTCGTTATGATATTATCTTTAGTATACAGCTCGAATCGAAAATAAATAAGCCTCCAGTGAGACTAAGACCTCAAATCTCTTATCGTAGAGAGCCTCGTCATCTTACTATAATGAGTCGTCCAAATTTAGCCATATAAGTATCAACTTTATATCTCCGAACGACATTACTCACACAGATATTTTATTGTCATATCTTATTGAGAAAGATAGTGGAGTGATTTCCATTGCCATTTCTATGATTTTGAAATCAGAAAAGTCTTTCTCTTAGTTTAGTTGCCACCCAAAGATAGAGATGTCAGTTTATCTAGCTATTTAATCCAGAACAGAGATTCATGCTTTTCCCGAGGAGGTCAGTGAGAGCGTTAACTTTATAGACTAGGCGGTAATTTGAACTCGGCTCATCGAATCCAATTTTCGTGATGATATCCGTTACGCTACCTGCACATCCAAGATTATACTAGCAGTATTAGATTTAATAGTATTTGAATTGTTAGCAAAATTAATTAATAATGTTTAGTGGAATCGAGTTAAGAAAAAAAAACTTTTATTTATTTTAATGTTTCTTTTCTTTGAAATCGTTTTAAGTAGAACTAACAGTAAGGATATTCTTCCATCTCGTCTCCTTGTGAGTGTAAAACTAACTTATTCATTGATATAATCTTTCAGAAAATTGAAGTAAGTCTATCTGTCCTCAGACAACACTATCCAGATTTAAATCCTGTGGAGAATTATGTGTTGAATTTTAATTAAATTTCTAAAAACAAACCAAACTTTTTCCGAATAAGAAGGATTACATGCTGCGACCGTCGACGGTGGTGAGTCAGTGTGAACAAATTCCAGATGATTGTCAGTCGGGTGTAGCAAATTACGTCATGTTACTGGATGTTCATAAAGGTGAACAAATTTACTTCATGAGCAGCGCGTCAATAAAGAGCCATACGCAGTCAGAACCTCTGCCCAGGTGGCAAAAGTCATTCAGTAGAAAGAAATAAAGAAACAGTTAAGGAGAAAACTAATAGATTCTTATTGGATTAAATACACTTTCTAGATTATATGTCACGAAAGTAATGTCCGTGTTTTAACTGTGTATTGAAAAATCGTTTCTACCGAGTGTTGGTTAACGACCTGATACTTACTAAAAAAGAAATTGTCAATTCTAATTAAGACTGCCCGTATATAACTGAAAATTTAATTATTGATATTTATAAAGCTTAGTTTATATGTGTGTATCTCTCTCTCTCTCTCTCTGTGTTTGTGTATGTGTGTGTCTGTGTTAACCCTATAGTGCTCCTGAGGATTATATGGTCACAGCCCAACTACGCCATGTGCTTTTCGTAGCATGTAGTTTTTAACAGGATGAAGCTGTCAGGTTCTTACTTAATCGGTTTGGGATTCAAAGTAGTCCTTTTTTTTTGCCAATGAAATCGAGAAAGTCTAGTCTGACTTGCTATTAACCCCTTAGGTTAATGAAGAAGTGAAGACATTCGTAGCTTTCCGAGGTCATTGGTGCGAAAGTGAACGCAACAACCTCAGATGAAATTTGAACGCGACACGCCGTTCACATTTTTCGTACCAATAGCCGATACATTATGTGCACAGACAAGTCTAAAATGATTTTTATTTTTATTTTTTAGGTCTTGTGGATATACGTAGAATAAAACATTGGAAGAATGGAAGTATGCGCTAATCATCTTTGAAGGAATATTTTGGTAACCTAACGGCAACTGAGAATATGATAGAAATCAAATTATATTCATGTAACTGTCATCTATCGATATTTTATAGTTGTGGGAGGACATTGACTGACTGAATTAACTGACTGTGCTATGCGGTGAAAAACAGACAGACAATAAGTTAAATACCGATGCAAAGGTTGGTATGTACCCACAAAGTAAAAGAAAGCAAAATCATTGATACTGATGAGAAGAGATGTCTTCTTATTTGTTTCTTGAGGAAAAACGCAATTACTTCTATTTTTCTCATTGAAGGAGAATTATGGAAGATACGAGAACGGAATTATACGACTTTTGTTTCTCGAATATTTTAACGCTTAAATCTAATTCACGCTTCAACAATAAAATTAGCAATACAATTCTCCGTGTCTTATTATCTATTCATCTATCTATTTACACGGTGCAACCGAAAGGATCGGGTCATTTGAACTGAGTGATCAATGCTTTCATCTATCCCATTGTTTCTCGTATTTCACTGTATACTACATCTTTGGAAATCATGAATAGACCTTCCCTGGGAAGACTGCGATTAATGTAGTATCTCTTCCTATTCTCAGCCGTGTCCTCGTCTTTCAATGGTACGCAAACGCCATATATTTTATCTTCACAAACACGGCATAATACAAATCGACCCAGGGGACTGACACTAGCAATTTTTATCCTTGCCAACACATACGCTTGTGGCCACTCAACATTAAAGCGATCATGTAAATACAAAATAAGAACCTCAGATTTTTATTAGTTTTCCCTTCTTTGAGCAAGCCATATAGCATCTTAAGTTTCTTTGTCCTAAAGTTTGGGGATCACATTGCGTATATATATATATATATATATATATATATATATATATATATATATATATATATATATATATACTGTTTATATGTTGTTTTTATAGATACAAATATTTAGGTAAATGCTCTGTTTATAATAATGAACAGTATAAAACTACATTTACCGGCCTGACTATTACTGCGATTGATGATATATATATATAAACAGTGACTATTACTGCGTCTGATGCAAGACTCTTCGTTAAGACGAATCGAGTTCTCCGGTCACTGGCGTTTTTAAATACGGTTAAATTCTCTATCATCCCTGCCGTGTGCCAATGGTTTAGGGGTAAAATCTCCGACTGATACCAAATCAGTCAGGTTTCGACCATGGCTTGAGGCAGTCGGATATTTAGCCACACTGATGAGCTGCGAAACAGTCTGTCTATGGATGACAATATATGTTAAGACATATTTTGTTGTATAGTTTAGACATGTTCTGTTTACTTATTTTCGATATGATCCTTTCATATTCGAGGTTAAGCTTTTTGGTGTTGTTATTGAAGGACAAGAGAAAATCACTGTGTTGATACATATTTCTTTTATTTCTAAGTACTTTCGACATATTCATGTCATCATCAGGGTATTGTTTATTACAAAATAAATATTGTAGTATTCATTATTGTCAGAGACAACATTGTTTATAAATTTAAATGTCCTCTGGGAGATTGTATCTCTCATGGTTGGACGCACTACAACAAAGTTGGCGACTAACTTTTTATTTGAATAATATGTCTAACATTTCTAAACATTGACAACAACATGCCTGTCCACTGTCACAATTCAGAAAAAAATTCTTGTTGAAAATATCTCTATACTTTTTCACGAAAAGAATAAACATAAACTAAAATTTCTCGAAACTATCTATATTAAAAATTGAAACCAAACCTTATTAAATTAATTATGAATACTCCACAAATGTTTTAAAATGTGTATAATAGATAGTTTGAAATGCCAAGGATTACACTAATAATTTCTCTTTTTACTATTCATTTCGTAAAAACTCCCCAAACCATACTTAGTTACTTCCCTTTAAACGGTTTAACGGTCACGCACTGACGCGGCGTTCCTCACCCCATTTATAAGAAATTTAACATTCAGATAACACTGTCTCTGACAATAATGAATACTACAATATTTATTTTGTAATAAACGATACCCTGATGATATGGATATGTCAAAAGTAATTGGAAATAAAAGAAATATATATCAACACGGCGATTTTTTCTTGTCCTTCAATAACGACACCAAAAAGCTTATCCGCGAGTATGAAAGGATCTTATTGAAAATAGTAGAATGAAACGAAACATATCTTAATGAAAACATTCTGCCGAAACATATATGTGTGTGTGGGTGTGTATGTGTGTGGGTTTGTGTATGTGTTTGAGTGTGTGTGTGTGTGTGTGTGTGTGTGTGTGTGTGTGTGTGTGTGTGTGTGTGTGTGTGTGACTTGGAAAATAACCGAGTGGACGTCATCCAAAATCAAATGGGAATAGTTGTAACATGGGCGTTGTGTCCCTGACGCATACAGATATAAATTTGGGTCCCTGATGAACCTCTCAACACAGACAGACAAACAGACAGACATTCAGATATAAATAGGGATAGAGAGCAGAGAAGGCTACGTCAGACGGAGATTCGATGACCGAATTAGGGGTGAAAACCACCTGCGGAATACAGGACGAAACGAATTTTATCTAAAGTTAGAATTTGGAGTTACCTATGATAAATCTCGTTTCTAGTTTTCCGGGGAGAATAGGAACATAAATTGTCCAATGTCTTCTGTCTAGGGTTAGTATGATTTTCTTTATCTATTTTCTTTATCTATTACATAGCCAAATTATTCTGAATTAATTTTTACTTTACAAATCTGAGTTCATTATAGAATAGGATGGATATTAAATGTTTTCTATTGAATTAATTATGAAATCTTTTCTATGTGCAGGAATTCGCTATTGTAGTTAAGTAGACGTAGGTTGATTGTTTTTATCATTTTATAAAAATGTTTTAAAGTTACCCTTTTTTGAATTGATTAGTACATATCTGAAAAGTGGATTCTGTTATATTAAGTTCATATGCGAAGTTAGTTGTTTTCAAAGATTGTTCTCAAATGTTTACTTTGTATTTTTAGCTAACGTAAATGCATTGTCAACACCTTCTATGTGCCGTGTTCCTTCAGGAAATGAGGGATCATGGCTCTTCACAACTTCCTGTCTTTTACAGCTCTTAGTAATGTTTGTCTTTTTACTATCTCTGCCAAACTCTGTTCTGCCAACCAATTATACGAGTTCGTTAGGTAAGTTTATTTGCTGCTTTTCTGTGTTTCTCTCTTGCCTTCAATATGTCTTCTCTTGCCTTCAATATGTCTTCTCTTGCCTTCATTATGTCTTCTCTTGCCTTCAATATGTCTTCTCTTGCCTTCATTATGTCTTCTCTTGCCTTCATTATGTCTTCTCTTGCCTTCAATATGTCTTCTCTTGCCTTCAATATGTCTTCTCTTGCCTTCAATATGTCTTCTCTTGCCTTCATTATGTCTTCTCTTGCCTTCAATATGTCTTCTCTTGCCTTCAATATGTCTTCTCTTGCCTTCATTATGTCTTCTCTTGCCTTCAATATGTCTTCTTGCCTTCAATATGTCTTCTCTTGCCTTCATTATGTCTTCTCTTGCCTTCAATATGTCTTCTCTTGCCTTCATTATGTCTTCTCTTGCCCCTTCAATATGTCTTCTCTTGCCTTCAATATGTCTTCTCTTGCCTTCAATATGTCTTCTCTTGCCTTCATTATGTCTTCTCTTGCCTTCAATATGTCTTCTCTTGCCTTCATTATGTCTTCTCTTGCCTTCATTATGTCTTCTCTTGCCTTCAATGTCTTCTCTTGCCTTCAATATGTCTTGTGAGGGTCAAATGCTACATACACTCTGTCTATTTTGATTCAATATATAAGCATCCTTTTTGTCTCCATTTTCTCTAAACCTTCGTCATTATTTACATTTTCAGTCCATGGTATTCCCAGCATCCTTCTGTAAAACCACATTTCTGTTGCCTCAAGTCTCTTTTTCATATCAGGAGATTGTCCAGAATTCACTTCCAGACAAGAGAAAAGATCAATATAGCGAGTGCAAATTGTTGATTTAACGTGTTTTTAAAAAATTGCGTTTTATATATTGTTAAAATTTGGTATATTTATAGAGGAAGAGTGCTCAATATCGGAGATAGAACGATTATTGAGATAGAAGGCGTGGCCATAGGAATCAACACTGCTTAGTGACTGTAAGTTTACGCTTTACAATCTTCAGAACACGCTTTGAAAATAAATAACATTAAATATGAACCAAGTCTGATGATCGCACTTAAGTATGAAACTTAGTCACAATTCAGTATTGATTCCCATGTCCACATTGTCCATCTTCCCTGTTTGTTTTCTGTATTTCTCTTGCTCACTCTATCTATATGAGTATGCATATATATATATATATATATATATATATATATATATATATATATATATATATATATTACATGCCGTAGAATGGTAGCTGGTTCGTTAGTTCTCGTATACGAATATACAAGCGTTGTGATTGCTGTAGACTGATGATTGGCAAACTAGTGCCGCACACCGATTTGAGAGTCAATACGATTCCTACCGACACCCATAGCCTTGGGCCAAACTAAAGTAACTTTAATGTCTACAAAACTAGTGGGCCATCTTCGTGTGAAAGATTCGCATCAGTCAGTATTTTGTCAGTCACTTCAGTATTTTTACATAAGTCGTATTATTATTTTTTAAAATAAAATTATTCTAAAAAGTATCTCGGTACATTCTAAAATTAACAAGCAGACATTAAATTAAGTGAAACTAATTGATTAATCACATCATTTTAAAATTAATTATGAGATAAATTTTACAATTAATCATTAACGACCTGAATGTTTATGTTGGGCAAATTTTAGCCAGAGGCTGAACTGATGAAGATGTTTATATTTCTTTATTTAAAATGTTATAACGTAATTCTACATTCTGGGCAGAATAAAGAAAAAATATCGGTTTGATTATTATTAAATACTCGTATTGTTATACCTACCTGGACTAGCCAGAAGCCCATCGGAGTTAAATGAAATATGAAATGTTTATGCTACAGGGAGTGGGGGGGGGAGACGTCTCCACAAAAGTAACTCTTCATGAGTGAGAGTTAGGGTTAATCATTGGCGTTTGAAACGTCTCCAGACGGGAAATGTTAAGGAGTCTTGAGCAGTTTTTGTCGTTAATCCCATGTATGTGTAGAATTTCCACTTTACCCCCGAAGTTGTGACATAAGCTGTTTGAGTAGGCGACGCTTAAATATCTACTAATATTGTTATCATTACTATTCGTGTGAGGAAATAAGAGACAAATGTTGTTAATTAATGAAAGGAGGTTTTAGCAGGTAGAAAAAGGAAAGAGACAGAGTAAACGAGTGGGGAGAGGATAGACGAGTGGGGAGAGGATAGACGAGTGGGGAGAGGATAGACGAGAAGGGAGAGGATAGACGAGATGGGAGAGGATAGACGAGTGGGGAGAGGATAGACGAGTGGGGAGAGGATGGACGAGAAGGGAGAGGATAGACGAGTGGGGAGAGGATAGACGAGGAGGAGAGGATAGACGAGAGGGAGAGGATGGACGAGTGGGGAGAGGATAGACGAGAAGGGGGAGGAGGATAGACGAGAAGGGAGAGGATAGACGAGAAGGGAGAGGATAGACGAGTGGGAGAGGATAGACGGGGAGAGGATAGACGAGAGGATAGACGAATGGGAGAGGATAGAAGGGGAGAGGGACGAGTGGGGATGGATAGACGAGTGTGGAGAGGATAGACGAGTGGGGAGAGGATAGACGACAAGTGAGAGGATAGACGAGTGGGGAGAGGATAGACGAGAAGGGAGAGGATAGACGAGATGGGGAGAGGATAGACGAGTGGGGAGAGGATAGACGAGAGGGGAGAGGATAGACGAGTGGGGAGAGGATAGACGAGAAGGGAGAGGATAGACGAGTGGGGAGAGGATAGACGACAAAGGAGAGGATAGACGAGTGGGGAGAGGATAGACGAGGAGAGGATAGACGAGAAGGGAGAGGATAGATGAGTGGGGGAGAGGATAGACGTGTGTGTGGAGGATAGACGAGTGGGGAGAGGAGGATAGACGAATGGGAGAGGATAGATGAGAAGGGGAGGATAGACAGTGGGGAGAGGATAGACAAGAAGGGAGAGGATAGACGAGTGGGGAGAGGATAGACGAGTTGGGAGAGGATAGACGAGAAGGGAGAGGATAGATGAGTGGGGAGAGGATAGACGAGTGTGGAGAGGATAGACGAGTGGGGAGAGGATAGACGAATGGGGAGAGGATAGACGAGAAGGGAGAGGATAGACGAGTGGGGAGAGGATAGACGAGTGGGGTGAGGATAGACGAGTGGGGAGAGGATAGACGAATGGGGGAGGATAGATGAGAAGGGAGAGGATAGACGAGTGGGGAGAGGATAGACAAGAAGGGAGAGGATAGACGAGTGGGGAGAGGATAGACGAATGGGGAGAGGATAGACGAATGGGGAGAGGATAGATGAGAAGGGAGAGGATAGACGAGAAGGGAGAGGATAGACGAGTGGGGAGAGGATAGACGAGTGGGGAGAGGATAAACGAGAGTAAAATAGACTGAAAAATAAAGATATTTAAAATACATATTCCCACAGATGAGCTGACTTCGTGTCAAAAGCATTACTGAGTAAATAACTCTATTCGCGCGCACACATGCCTCTATAAACATACATATTATTGTAATATAACACTATCTATCTATCTATCTATCTATCTATCTATCTATCTATCTATCTATCTATCTATCTATCGTGTGTGTGTGTGTATATATATATATATATATATATATATATATATATATATATATAATGTATTTGCGTGTGTGTGTATGTATGCCCCCATCAAGTGGTAATGCTTAGACTAGCGTAGATGTGAGTTCCAGCTGCGTCGCCAAGAGATCCGCCTCACTTTAGTTTTCATATGCACATCTCTTGTGAAAATGATACGGACTAGTGTGCAAATTCTTACTCACGGCCGTAGCAAGTTTGCACCCCACCCCAACTTAAAACACTGGCGACGGGGCTAGTGAGTTCGATCTTTAATGGCCATCCTATATCCATGGCCTTGTGTCTGGCTTAAACTATATGCATGTCCCAATAAAGATATTTTATATTTCTAACGAAATTTCGTAAATAAGTAATTATTATTATTATTATTATTATTATTATTATTATTATTATTATTATTCACCTATCTACTCCTCTTATCGTTGTTGTTATAGTCAGAAATTTTCAACCGCAGCGCTGATATAAAATATTTATTAAGAAAATATGAATAAATAAATAGTTCGGGTCATAATTTCCAGGCTACAAATATCTGCAGAATTTTGGCGCTTACATTTAAAATGTTGCGATCAGGATAAAGACACCAGTACACATAGATAAATATCTCATCAGATTTATTTACTTTGCTATTCTTTTTATGATAATTTCCTTCTCGTAACAATGATTAATAAACTGTTTTTACAACCTGTTGAGGAATTGTATCTCAACTGTATATTTTTACAAATGCAAACTTGTATCAGATAAAGTTAATTTCGTAAATATTTCTATCTCTTTCATAGTAGCTAACCAAATTATTTTCATAAACTATTAATTGTAAGTTCAATTCTTACAGAGAGTTCCATTAGCCTTTACGCAGTATCCAGGCTGGAATTAAAGTGTAGTATCTGTTCACAATTCCTTTTAAAGTTATGAGGAGAGCCTGATCCCGGGGATTTCAAACAGGTGGCATCACATTCCTCATTGCACTAAAGAGTGTTAGGGTTAATGGGTCCAACAGGAACGTATCAGTGGTCGCCTGGACGAGCTACCCTTCGTTAAACCGACATTGTGTCACGTCATACCACCATGGGGATCAATCTGATTTTATTTACTAAGCTTAGTTTAATTTTTGGTACATGAGCACACAGAATCGAACTTCCTACACATTAGCAATAGTCAACCAGAATAGTTCGCTGACCACTATCCGACACCGAGGCGATCGGAATGTTGATATTTGTTGGAATTAACTTACAAGAATAATCACGTTCTAATACTCAACGTGTCACGCCAGCCATGGTATTTTTTTATGTTCAATTGTCGCGTCTTGTGTACTATATAACTAATGAGAGATTTATTTGAATGGGTTAATTTTCGAGGTTTCTAATATTTTGGTTGGTTGGTAATTTTCGTTTGCTTTCGTGGAGTGGAAGACGCAGCTGTCATTGCTAGTATTAGCGTCGATCATCACCGAGATTCTCTTTATAAAAACAACCACCACACCAACAACAACAACATTAATAATCATAGTGTAGGATTTTGAAGGTTAACGCTAACGAAGCCGTTGTTGCAGTTACCGCGTCTATTGAGAACCATACTGATGGCGATGTGTGTGCTAATATTATTGTTGATACTGTTGCCATAGGCAATGAGATTGGCGCGCAACAAGTGCCCTACATCACCTTTACTTCATCCCTCCAATCATCATTCCTTTACGTTTCTCCCACACCAGTTTCTTTTCTTTTCTTTTCTTTTCTTCTTTCTACTCTTTCTCTTTCTTCGTCCACCCCCGCAAGTTTTACTTATTTTTATTTTCCTTCTTATATTGTGACCTTTTTCATACTGTTTTACTTTTCTTTTTTCCTCCGTTCGTCTCTTTTGACGCATTTTTCTATTTCTCTTTTTCATTGCAATCTTTCATTTTCTTTCTTTACTCTCGCTTTTCATATTTTTCCTTCTCTAGTTTTTACCCTTATTTGCTTTCTTTTTTCATTCCTTTTTATCTCTAGGCTTTTACGTTTCCTTTTTCCCCAACCCTTTCTTTCTATTCCTCTTTTCTCTAATCTTACTTCTCTAGTTCACGGCGTTCTTTCATTTTAATTTGCTCCTCTAATTGTCTCTTTCTTTTTTCTTCAGCTTTTCTTTCTCTTTCCCTCTTTTTCTCAACCTTTCCCACCCACATCGAATTAAAAAAAACTGTAATTGTTTCTTCCATTTTTCTTCCATATCTCACATCTTATTTTTTATTCTTCACTAGTCTCATAAATATTTATATAATTTTTCTCAGTCATTCCAGTAACAATTTCCCTTTTCTTTCGAAATCTTCATCATTTATTAGTATAAACACATTTTTTATAATTTATATAAATAATAATAATAATAATATTTTTATAACCTCAGCAATCTACTATTTCTATCTTTTTTATATAAACTCAAAATTTTCCTTCATTTCTTTCTTTTTTTTTTTGCTTTAATTTTTAACTTTATTATTTTTTGTTTGTAGTTTCTTTCCCCGACGATTTCATTCTATCTGTCTTGATATTTATAAAGTGTACGATACAAAGCCAGATGGTGGGAAATGAAGGTAGATAGTTTCCGCTTGGCCCATCTCCAAGGAGAGAGGAGGGCCTGCCTGACTCGATAATCATTATTAAAAACTAGCATATTTTTAAAAATATGTGATCGAACCCTGATTCCTTCTCTTTCCGTCACTCTTCTTCGACAATTTCCATTCATCACTGTTCACCTTTTGTCCATTAGAAGAAGAAGAAGAAGAAGAAGAAGAAAAGATACTTTCTCATTATCTGTTTTTGTGAAATTCCTATCACTCACATTTACCCATCTTATCTCTTCTTTCAATCTTTACAGCTTACTCTTTCTTGAAATTCATCTCTTCTCCCAGTTCAACTGACCGCTCAATTAGCCGAAAAAATTCTTTCACTTACAAAATTTGACAATACAAAACTTCGATTTCATTTTGTTCGTACTGAGCCTGTAAATCTGTTGGTAGTGAGTTCAAATCATATTGACTGCCTTAAAAATTTACCTTTGTTAATTCCTTTTCAACACTGGAACTGAAATTAAACTACTTTTCTTAGTTTAATCCTTTTTCGTTATTTTTTTCTTTCTTGCCGGTTCGTTTTTCAATTGATGGGATTACTCGACTTTTTTTTATTTTATTTCTCATTCCTCTCATTCATTTTTATTAATTTTTAATTTACAAAATTTTGTTTTCATTCATTTGTTTTTCTCTTCATTTGTTCTTTTTTTGTTTATAGTTGTTCAGTTCTTTCTTTTTTCTTTCTTTCTGTCCCCTAGCAGTTCGTCACACCCGTAGCCAGTCGGCACTGCATCAGAAAACTTCCGACTACAACCACCGTCACCAGAGAGAGATAAAAAAATGAAAAAAAAAAGACCTAGTCCCCGCCATCTCCACCGTCTCCACTCGTCATTGGCTGCATCTATATATCTCTCTCTCTCTTCTCTCTCTCTCTCTCCTATCTGCTTGGCTACAGTTGCTGTAGCCGTTGCTGCTGCTGCTGTTGCTGCTGCCGCCGTCATTTCACTTGCTGTTCTTCTTGTTTTTGCTGTTACTGCCGCTGCTGTTGCCTCGTTTGCCTTTCCATCCTGCACCGCCTCCGTCCTCTGCAGCCTTCACCGCCGCCACCACGCCTGCTGTGTTGCGTGGTACGGCTGTTGTTGTTATTTCAGCGGTGGTGGAAGGACCTACAGACGGGAGCAACACATGTTGGATCTCTTACCGCACGGTCTCATTTGGAGGCCGTGGGGCCTCGTCAATGTCGCATCCATCGCCGCCGCCACCGCTGCCCTGTTCTTGTTATTGTTATCCGTATTCATCTTTTATTTATTCAGTTATTTTTCATTTTCACATTCGTCGTTGCCGTCATCGTCACCGTCATACCTGTCCTTGTTTTCGGCTTATTATGCTTCTTGCCGCTTTTCTTGGCGGTGGTGGTGGTGGACTTTACCTTTCCTGTTACCTGTGTCTGGGGTGTGGACCACCTCAGGTAAGTCAATCTTTGATTGCGTTGTGTCGGACTGTCCCGCTACCTGCTTGCTCTTCAGGTAATGCCAGGTGGGAGACGGGAATGACTGTTAGATGAGTGACATAAGAATGGGAGGTGGATCCTCGTCTCAGAGTCAGGGGTATTGGCCATAATCGGTCTATGTATGTCTCTGTATGTTTGTTTTTGGATTAAAGTTTTTCTATATCTGGTGACAAGAGAATAGTTCAAGAATGTGTTGTGTCTGTGTGTAAGTATTGCAGCGGGGCCTCTAGGTGCATGTATGTAGGAGAAAGAGGCAGTTCTTGTATATATCCTAATTATTTGTGGAATTAAATCAACAAAGAAACGATAAATAAAATCCCAACAAAACACGAAGGTAACAAGAAAAAATGTCAATAAAAAATGACTAAAAAGGTAAAAATAAACAAAATCAACTGAAGGGAAAGCAGAGAGAGAGAGAGAGAGAGAGAGAGAGAGAGAGAGAGAGAGAGAGAGAGAGAAATAAATAAATAAAAGAAAATGGGATCATACGAATTAAAGAGATTAAAAAGAAAGGAATATACAATATAAAAGTTAAGTCCATCAGGGAGACCTAAGTAATATATATATATATATATATATATATATATATATATATATATATATATATATATATATATATATATATATATATATATATATATATATATATATATATATATATATATATATGTGTGTGTGTGTGAACAGAACAGCTTGTTATGGTATGGTGAGTTCGATCCTCATTCGAGGTTGTATACTTATGGTCTTGTATCTGATTAAAGCTTAATAAATATCTATGTATACATGAATATATGTGTTAGCATTCGTGCCAAACGGCCTTAAAAGAAGACAATCTGAAAATAAAAGTTAAAGCAAAGAAAAAGTGCATGTATTAAGTTGTTGCTGATACTTTTGTCCAACCAGCAAAAGCCTTAGAAAACAATCGCCAATCATTGAAACGTGATACACGCTTAACAGTCAAATTCTTCAGCAGAGCCTTAGCGACAGGGAAAAATGTCTTTGCTTTTCCATCGTTTAGCATTATGCTTGTAAAATCAGTGATGTCCTAACTAAATCGATATCTCCATATGGATTTCACCTTAAACGAAAAACGAAATGTACATCTCAAGGCTAGCAAAAGCAGAAGGTAAAATTGCAAAACTATTGTTTAAAAATGAACAATTCTTTTGGACGTTTTATTTCTTGAATAAATAAAACATGAAAGAAAAAGATAAACAGCGTGTAAAGAGAAAAAGTAAAGGAAAGACAAAAGAGAATAGAGAGCGAAGGAATGAAGGGAAATAGAATGTAATAGAGAGAAAGAGAGACAAAGAGCGCCAGAGGGAAGTCGAGAAAGAGATGTACAATTGTAAACAAATTATAAATTCGACTTCTTTGAAAGAAGATATTTAATATTTTATATATAAAATTCAACTATACTTTTAAGTTGTGACAATTAGAGTTTTTATAGCGAAATAATATGGTGAGAACGAGATAGATAGATAGATAGATAGATAGATAGATAGATAGATAGATAGATAGATAGATAGATAGAGTAGGTTTAGACTGAGTAAAAAGGAAGATCTAAGAATGTTATGAAAAAAGAATGAAAATATGAGGAGAGAAGTGAAAAGTAATTTCAAAACAGAAGAAAAAAGAAGGAAACCTACAAAGATATAAATAAAAATATGTTTTCATAAGTTGTTGAATTGATACAGACAGATATAGATATATAGATATTTACTAAACTCGCGCCACAGTCGATCGAGGGTGGAGAGAACTGCGGGTGACTTGCAGGCATCCTCTTTAGATTTCGAACAAATGTTCAGCTTAGCTAGACGAACAAATTGTTAAGTCGGATACAAATGTAGAAACACTCACATACATAGGCACACCTTTGGTGTAGACATCATTCCCCCGACACCAGACACTGAGAGATGAAAAGAAGAACCTGTATATATCTAGGAAAGACGGATCATTCAATACGGACATTTCAATAAAACACAGACACAAATAAATTGATAAAAAAAAAAAGAACAGAAGTAAATATGTAAAAGGTCTGCTTGGTGGGTGTGATAATTATTTATTCCCAATGAGCGCAAGTGGTCAGTGTTCAAGCCCATAGAAAAACTAGGATTACGAAGGCTGATTTACAAGGTCACCCTAACTTCGCATATTAGCGTAGCGCAATGTTGTTGCTCTGAATTTCTCTCATTTGGCTTTGTACCAGACTAAGTTAAGACAAATATCGAAAATACTACGCACACACACAAATGCTATAAACACACACACACACACACACACACACACACACACACACACACACACACACACACACACACACACACACACAAATGCTATAAACACACACACACACACAAATGCTATAAACACATACACACACATATATAAATATATGTATTCATATATATATTAGTGCATATTGATATGCAAATATACATATACGCACATATATATGTGTTGCCTTGAAATGTGCATGTATGCATAGATGTGAGCATATATATCTGCTTGTATATGTATACGCACATTCATATGTACAGGTCTGTGTATGTGCGTGCATACACAAGGGAATGCATACAAGTTTATATATGTATACACAAGCTACACACACACACACACACACACACACACACACACACACACACACACATATATACATATATATATTAAGTTGAATCATTATGTCCGTTAAGTCCGTAGATTGATACATAATTATTAACTAAGTTTAGATATTTGTTATTAATACTCGGCACTGAATTAAGCGCATTGACAAGGGAAGAGGTTGTCTTAGGAAATATTTATTGTGTAAAATAAATGCTTTTATCATTACATTACGGACTTTTGTACCTATGTGTATATGCATATGTGCTACGTACACACATACATACACACGCGTGTATTTGTGTATACGCGCTTGTGTTCATGTGTGTGTGTGTGTGTGTGTGTGTGTATTAATCCAAGAAATTGGAAGAGAAGAAAGTTTCTAAACAGGAACCACCAGTTTAATAAATGAAATCATTCAAACCAATCTAGATTTGACGGATTTCATTATCTACTCGTTTGTTATTTATTCTCAAAGGCTTTCTTTTGTTGTCCTATTCTCTCTTCACGTTCTACATAAAAACAAAGCTTTGGATTATATTATTTATATTTGAAACATTAAAATTATAGTTAAAATAAAAAAAAAAATAACACAATAAAATGAATCGCACCAGAAACTCCCAAATGACAAAGCAACTCATCGCTATCACCCAAAACAAGATACACATGGCCATATGCATGCGCGCGACTCAAAAAAAAAAAAAAAAGCGAGGGAAAAATGCAGAAGAATAACATTAAAAATTCCTTCACTATTCTCATGCTGCGTGTAAATTAACTGCAGTAGTTGTTTGAATTTTTTTCTCTCGTTATGGAGCAATTCTTCATCCGTTGATATTAACGCTATAAATATGTATAATATTATTTAGACGCAACTGTTCCATTTTGTTTTAGCATTGATTAACATGATTAATATTAATTATTTAAACAATCCTAACGATATTTACGCCTGAATATCCTTAAAAAACATCAAGTCATGGGCTACATATTGAGCAGAATTCTTTTTATTTTCTCACGTGTAGACAGATTTTGATAAATATGTGGTTAAACTATCAGAAATGAATTCATTGGAAAGTGAAATTTCCTTTCTCTACAGAAAGCTCTTGATTCTTTCAAACGATCTTTAGCAGTGTATCTTAGAAAAAAGATTAAAGTAAAACAAAATTAAGAAACATTGTGAATTTAACCTACTACCTCCATCTAAATCAATTGACAAATGTTTGTATTGATGATAACAATGATAGCTGTGACATTTTATGTAGCTCTACATTCAACAAAATCCATTGACAACGCCTCTCTCCTTCATTTATACTGGTATCTTATTTATTCTGATATTCGTTATCGTTCGGCAATTTTATCCCGCGTCAAGTTGTGGAAAACTTACAAAAAAGTAATCGAAAACGCTCTTCTCGTCAATATCAATTATACTGTAGTCTTAGACATATTAACACATCTAGATCTTGTTGATTATATATATATATATATATATATATATATATATATATATATATATATATATATATATATATATATATGATAGATTAGATTTATTCAGACTGAGAAGCACAAACACATACTGATAGATACAAGAAGGAAAAAGAAAGAAAGAAAGAAAGAAAGAAAGAAAGAAGAAAAGAAAGAAAGAGAGAGATAGAAAGAAAGAAAAAAGAAAGAGAAGAATGGAGAATTATAGAATTAAAGATCAAATGAATTTCAATCATTCCGTACGTAAATATGAACTCCAGCAGAGAAAGAGAGGTAGACAGAAAAATGCACTATAAAAAGAGAACAGGTGCACAGTCGTATAAAGATCAGAAAGATTTCTCCAGTGACCCCTGTAAGATCGTCGTTTAAATGTGCTCCACTCTTTCCCTTGATCAGAGTGAATGACATGAATGATGTTCGCTGCGTAGTAGTAGTTGTTTAACTCTAAGAAGAGAATGTCAACCAAACGAATGCATTTCTACAGTTGCACTCATGTGTATACGCTTTATCTTGCGTCTAGACGTCTATATCCTTGTACGTGTGTATGCTTGTGCGTGCATAAGCTTGTGCGATATATATATATATATATATATATATATATATATATATATATATAGTGCTAGACATTCACTTGTATAACATGTAAGTATCAATAATAAGTGTGTAACTAATGACTGTATGTACATATTGTACATTTACAATATATTGACTTGTAAGTATATATAAATACATAAATCCTTCATTAGATTTATAGACTTAAATATATTGAGTCTTAGAACACACATGCACACGCACACGCATGTGTATGGCTGTACATAAATCTGTATGGACATATATATATGCGTATATATATATATATATATATATATATATATATATATATATATATATATATATATATATGAATATACATAAATTTTAGTGTGTACGGAGATGTGTTGAGTGTATCAATTTATAAAATCATATACCGGTATATGTATGTGCGTATGTCTATGTATGTATATAAATGTATTTTGTGCATTTTTTTCACATTTAACCCATATTGTATGGAAATATATCTTAATAGGACATTGCCGAATTAAGTGGGTTTCATATAAGTAAATATACATAAATACTTTATAAAATGTAATTGTGTATGTATGTATGTAGGTAGGAATGTTCAGATGGTTAGTTATTTAAATGTAATATATAGATATAATTATGTCTACTGACACATACTTATGCACGTATATCTAGACGTAATTACATCTATCTATCTATCTATCTATCTATCTATCTATCTATCTATCTATCTATCTATCTATCTATCATGTTCTGTTAATCGCTAGTGCATTATAGTGCATTTTTCTGTCTGTCTCTCTCTATCATATTCTGTTAATCTCTCTCTATATCCGATTCTGTTACCATCTATCTATCTATCTATCTATCTATCTATCTATCTATCTATCTATCTGCGAGAAGAGTTTTGGGATCATATTCCAAGTTAGCAATCATATATAATATAGATACGCAAACATTTTTACTATCTTAATATATATATATATATATATATATATATATATATATATATATATATATATATATATATATATATATGTGTGTCTGGTCTATGCTGTATATTTTGTATATTATATATTTTAAATCTATTTTGCTTTATTCACTACTCTTATATAATATTGGTGTATAATAAAAAAAATATCCAATCTCTGGATGGATCAATATGCATGCGACGTAACAACCTATACAACTGTATTTGCGTGTGTGCATACGCGCCTCTATAGTGATTAGTATTGGTTGAAGTGTGATATTGTCTAAACAGATAGGACGTCCGAAAGTGCACTTGACGGAAATATTTTATCGTTCATCTGAGCCAGTAATAGCTAATGTACTTGGAAAAGGCATGAATCCAAATATATCAGTATTGTTTACCACAATAGTCCAGAGGACATCTTGCCTTTGTCTTTTAACTGGTATACAATGTGATAAATAAAGTCGTCTGGAGGGTAATGCTGTGTAAGTTCCTATTAAGAAGGTGATATAATTAAAAGACGTTCTAAAGAGGCATGGTCTTTTATTAAAGTAAATGTTCTTCTATCTATCTATCTATCTATCTATCTATCTATCTATCTATCTATCTATCTATCTATGTGTTTGTGTGTATGTATGTATATATGTGTATGTGCGTGAGCGTGTGTCCCATTCGATTATGAAAAGATTTGCAAGTAGGCAGATATATGAAGCAACATGTACTCAGAATCATAGTTGTATTCATTCAAGTATTCAATATTGTTTTAACTGAAGTTTATTCAGTTTTCTTAGATGTATATATGTAGCTTAGAACAAACGGGTATATATTTCAGATCTATGGGTATAATAGCCTGTATATATATATATATATATATATATATATATATATATATATATATATATATATATATGTGGATTCCAGGGTAGAGAAGATTATGAGTATATGTGCTTTGTCAGTTCATTCTTGTTTTTTTAATTATGTGTTTAGCACGTATATAAGCCATGTATATTTGTTATTTGTATAAATATTTATTATATATTTGTGAGCCTTGTGGCGATAGTAACTAAACGCAACACAGGCCGAATTGGGAGAAATTAAGAGGGAAAGGCTATGTTGCGCCAATATTTCAAGTAAGGAAGGGTCTGTTTGCTTTGGAAATCAGCCTCGTAATTTATCGAACATTGACCTGTGGCGTCGGTCGAAGATAAACAACCATCTCCTTCAACTTTTTGCTTATGGACATCATGAATCAAGTTTTACCTAACATAGTGGTTAGCAAGATTGTCCCTCAATCCGTGCGCTGGTGTTGTGAATTCGATACTCATAAACACTTTGAAACACCGTCACTCGTACAATCACTGAAGTTAAGCAAAGTCGAACATGGTCAGATGGGTGACGAGGTGCTGTAAGCTTGGACCTGAAGCTGGTGTAATGAATAACGGCTCGGAATTGGAAATCGAAGAGAGCCGTCCAGTCGGGTTCATTATAGTCACTCACGCGCAAATACCATGGGGGGGGGGTATAAATCCAAGCCTTCTTCTCCCCAGCTATGGGCTAATTAGTAGGACTTGCATAAGCAAACCAGTATTATCCCCCCCAAAAAATATTCTTACATGCTAAAAGTATTTTCTGGCTTTCAATAACCTTCAAAAGATTGATAAGTCGTTAAAAGAAATCAATCAGTCTTTATATATATATATATATATATATATATATATAAAGAGAGAGAGAGAGAGGGAGAAATGAGGGAGATAGATAGATATGGTATCCAAAATATATATATATATATATATATATATATATATATATATAAGACAAAATGTGGGTAACTGAATGGCAAAACAATAAATAAGAACCCCTATATTATACGTTTCGTCTTAGGGTAATAACTTTATTTATGGAGTCTTATATATGTAGGGTTTCTAGAATTGTGACCAGCATTTGTTATATTTTTCTACGCACGATATAAGTTCAATAAAACCGTTATCAGTTTGAAGAAATCTCTTCAAGAGACAAAAGCGTAATGTAGGATTTTTCTTTCCATTTTGAAATTATTTGTGTGCGTGCGTGCATGTGTGTGTGTATAGAAGGGTTTGTGTGCATTAGGTTTCATGCCTTTTTGTTTTTGAAGCATAGGTTCGTCAATTAGGTATGATTGCTTTATTCCACTGCTTTATCAATACTATATACTTGTGGGTTTTGCACGTGAGTATGTGTAAATAAGAAGTATTCATACTTACACCTTGCATTGCTATGATATCAGGCCGACAGTGCGGGCTTTTGTTTTGGAAGGATTTTTGTTTTCTTTTGTGTCAGTGTGTTCGCAGAAAATTAAACACAAAGATTTATTTTTGGATATAATCACAGAAAGTTGGCTTTTATCGTTGAATTATTGACTAGTGCCTATCTCTTTCTCTGAACATCTGAGGTATAGATAAGTTATCTAACGCTATAGCCAAAAATCTGTATGTCCATTTCGCTTAACAATGTCTTATTAGTATTGCATTTTGAAATTCTAATTTTCAAATTTAATTAAAACTAGATTAAAACAAAGAAAAATAAATGGAAAATATACCTCTATATTTTTTTCAATGGGTTATGGCATTTTAAATAATATAATCAGATTTTATGATTTTTCTGTGAAATTTTTAATGAAATACTTTAAAAATTCATTAAATTTGGTAAAAAATCTGAAACAAATAATAAATTAAAAAAATTATATATAATTTCAAGTAATCCATGATTTCTAAAAAATTATTTATTTGAAATGTATTCATTCGTACAGAATTTATTTTTACTACTTTTCTTCATTTGTTTTTGTCTGTAATTTCTGATTAAGGCTTATTGAGTTTGAAAAAATATCTAACGCCTGCAAGCCTGACTGTCTATACAAAATGTGGTCTTAGATGCAACTTCCTCATACGTATGGAGTACTCAGGATGATCGAACTCATTACTCGGTTGTAATGACCTACGAGATCAGCGTGCCATCCATTACTCACTGACTCAGTGAATGCTTACTAGCAATGTTTGTATCTTGTATGGAGATTAAGGATGATTAGCATTATTTCCAAACATAGTTGGGTACAATTGTGAGTGTAGCTGAACCTTTAGTTTCCACAAAGAAAATAATAGAAGAGTTGATTCATACATACACACGCGCATATATATATATATATATATATATATATATATATATTATTATTATTATTATAATTTACGTGATAATAATAATAATAATAATAATAATAATATATATATATATATATATATATATATATATATATATATATATATATATATACGTGTGTGTGTGTGTCTGTGTGTATTTGTGTCTGTGAAGAGTAAATTCAATCTTCACCAAACATTTTTAGAAACGAATCGAGAAAATACCTTGTTTATATGCAGTGTTTCTTCGGCAAAGTTCGGCTGTCTTCGGAGGTCACGTTTTAAACTCACATCAATTTTTCCTGTCAAACATTAGAGACTTTTTTTTTTAGTAAGCTTTTTCATTTCCGTTTTGTTTAACATTTTTTTAAAATTTCATTATTTAATTTATCTATTTTTTTAAAAGTCACATGTTTCCTTCGTCTAACAGAATCTTCTTATGATAAAAATTTAGCAAATTTTTACATTTAAAAAGCAAAGATTAAGCACATTTTTATATGCAGTATTACAGTTTATTCGTTATTAACACGCAGGTTTTTGCTATTTGTCATTGTTTTAAATAGTTTATAAGTTTTCAGCTTTTCAGTTATTTTGCAATATATTTTTTCTTTTAGTTGTTTGTTACCATGCATATCTATCTACCTACCTACCTACCTATCTATCTATCTATCTATCTATCTATCTATCTATCTATCTACCTACCTACCTATCTATCTATCTATCTATCTATCTATCTATCTATCTATCTATCTATCTATCTATGTTGTTTCACGGTTTTACATGTTCTTTTTAAAAGCAACTTTTTGAAATTCTAAGCTTTTGTTTGACAAGTCGCCGCCCTTTTTATCAGTTATTTTTATATCTTATTATTTTACAACTTTTTCAAATTCATTTTTCGATATTTTTTGTTTCATTTAGAATTCTATTCAGTATTCTTTATATATACCTTACATTCATTCTTAATGAATTTATTTTAGAATTTGTATGAAGTAAGGTAGAGGATATAGTAATGAATATCCCTATTTCTATAAAAAGAACAAGAATTATACGCCACTAATTTAGAACTTGATATTTTTTTTTTACAATAAGGTTCACCCTGTATAAGTCGGGGACCACTCGAGGTAGAGGGTTACTTTAAGAGGTATTTTATATGGATAGGAGGGGAAGATAAAGATTAACTCTAGATTTGAACAGGTTAAGATTGTAGTGATCGGTGAAACACCCTCTTGGGAGTTTGTTCCACGGGGCAGTGGTTCGCGAGAAGAAGTTGATTGAGTGCAACAATACAGAGTGAATGTGGATGGTTTGCTACAATATAAGTGGCATGGCGGATCCTAGCTGTGAAAATTAAACCTGGCAGAACCAAGGAATGTAGTTCGTCCGAGTACTTTCCATAGAAGTAGCGATGTAGCAGTGAGAGACTCGCCACATCCCGCCTGTGTCGGAGAGAGGTTGAAGGATGACTGAAAGAAAACAGTTTAATTTGGTTTAAATTTGATTTAAATTAATGTCAAGCGTTTCAAACCCAAATTAAACTATTTTAAAGGCCAATGTTAACGTTCCTGTCCAGAACTTAATGATGACTATTGTTTACCGAAATTAAAAATGCCAAATCTTTCTAAAATAAAGTGACTGTCAGAGAAAGATAATGAGATGAAAATCCCTAGCTTAATTATTTACCAAATTATTTAGGAGAAATATTTACTAATTATTTGATTAAGATACAAATATCTCGAAAAATTACATTTTGTTTTACTATGGCTGGCTTTCTATTTATCAATACAAGTCAGATCTAACAGTGAAAAGTGCGAAATATTTTATAAAAGTACTTCAATAACATTTTGAGTCATTTTACTGCTGATTAAAGCAGATAAAAACATTTCCATGTTTTAGAGTATGAATATTAAAACGGACATAATCATTCTTGTTTGTGCGTTTTGCTTATTCTCCGTGTGACTGCTGTTTGTTAGTTGTCCACACCCAACAGTTGTTTCAAACTTTGTGAGAAAGAAAGTTAACATATGACTTATGAGGAAGTGCTAAAAAAGTTTTCAGTCTGACCAATTTCCTAAAATCAGTATTCGAATGATGAAGCATACTAATAAGGATTGGGAACCTCAAAGTGGTGTAATCGTCAGCAAGCTTGTCTCGCTAAATCAATTATGACTGAGTAGTGAGTTTGATCCTCACTAGGTGATTCACATTTCCGGCCTTGTGCCGCATCTAAGCTACGATTAAAACTCGTTTTTAGGCTCCTCGAAGTGGTGTAATGGTTAACAACATTTGGGCAGGTCGACGTGTAATGGCTATCAAGTTGTCTCGCTATATCAATTATAACCGAGTAGTGAGTTCGATCCTCACTCAGTGCCCCATACTTTCGGCCTTTCGGCTATGCTTAGAAAATCATTTGGGCACTTCGATGTGTAATAGCTAGCAAACTTGCCTCGCTAGATCAATTATGACTGAATAGTGAGTTTTATCCTCACTGGGTGCCCCATGATTTCGGCCTTGTGCAGCGTCTAAGCTAACCTTAGAAAATAACCATAAGTATAATGGTTTTTGGAAGTAAGTCGGATCGAGAATTTTCAGCGCTGCATCGTAATATCATTATTCCAAGAAAAGGAAATGATCGTCGTCTGGTATCATAAAAGACAAGCACCGCAGATCAAAGCAGGTCTCAAGAAGAAAATGTAAATTCTTCACTTTACAATATAAATACTACATCAACATGGAAAGATTGTTTAAGGGCAGCGTGTAAATATCTGAAAAAAAAAAAGGAACGTTTGCAAGAGACATTTTATAAGTGAGCGTAAGAGTTAACCAGTGAGAAATAAAGCAAGACTTTTCAAAAAGCCAAAGTCATTTAAGTAGTTGGTATTTATGCACTTCCATAAACACTAAAATAAACACTAATTCGCATAAAGGCATAAAAATCCTAGTGAATTTAGTTTTAAATTCTTCTTCTTCTTCTTCTTCTTCTTCTTCTTCTTCTTATTATTATTATTATTATTATTATTATTATTATTATTATTATTATTCAATAGCATCATTTTTGCTTACGCGGGTTTAAGAAATAAAACGAGGGGTGTGTGAATAATATTTTGAAAATTTCGATGACAACATATCAAATAAAAATTCTTGCACAAGTCCAAATTATAATTTAGTATATAAAACTGAAAAATTTACAAATACTCTTTGTTTTTCAGTTTTTCAATTTCTAAAAAAAGGAAAAATTGATTTTTACAAATTATCTTTACAACAGTTTCAGATACACACTTGATTAAGCGGTTATTCACCAAATTTAATTTCAATTGAAGGAAATATCTTCTACTAATTTTAGTACAAGCAAATATTTTAAGAAAAGAAAACATTTAATCACTGAGGAAATAAATATATAAAGTTTCATTGGAATTAAATAATTATTTAATTTTTATGTATGTTTATTGAACTTAAAAGTTTGAGAAATTCTCTAACAATTGCAAAAAGTCAAATTTTAAACTCTCATTTTTTTCAATTTAATATGTTGAATACAAATAATTTTTATATAAGATTTTTCTTCAATGTTTCTTCTTTCTAACGGCAAAAGTTATTGAATGTCGAATTATTAATTATGAACAATATAGAGATTTATTTTTATCATGTGAATAATCTTGAACCCTTTTCTCATGATGAATACCTAGATTTATTGATTTCATCTCTTCTTTACTTATTTCCCAACATTTTGTAATGATTTATTTTTGCTTTCTGATTAATATTCTTTGTTTCTTGCCATTTTAACTTTACCTTTTATGAAGTTACTTATTTTTTCAATGTAATTTCATTTTTTTACTTATTGCCATATCTTTTTCAATATATTGTCTTCACAAATACTTTTGTCTAAGCATTTTTAACAATTACGTACTCTTATTTTGAACTGAGTAGAAATTCATTTCGTCTGAAAATAAAACTCTTATATCCTTTGGCGTAGATTTCTTTCTTTCCTTTATGGGTTCTCTTTTATTTATCTTTATTCTTGCTTTTGTGAATAGAGATAAACCTTCATACTAATATGCCATCGTTTCTTACCCATTTCGCTCACATTTACACGATACGAGCAACTGATTTATTTATATATGCCTAAAAGTAAGTGTATATGTTTATATACTTTTACATGCAAAATACACATACATAAACACAAGTATGTATAAAAACGCAATATTATTGTCCATATATTTATCTGCTTGAGCGTATGCGCACGCGCGCGTGTGTGTGTGCATAGATTTGAAAGCGAGTTCATATTGGGCAAAAATGTATAGCACGCTTTGAAGAGCTATTGTTAGCAAGCTATTCTCGCGAATCCAAAGAATTCGACCTAGATGGGTGCCTCATGACTGTGGTTTTGTGCCTGATTTATCAAAGATTAGTAAATATCTACTGAAGAGGAATATAGACATTATGAAATGAAACTGAAGCAAATATTTGAAAATACGATGTAGCCATTGCTTACGGCTAGATTTAAACATAGGATGTAAACTGCAAGAAGTTGCGGAGCCAATTTGATAATAGATAATAGACAACAAGGGTTCCTCCTAGACTAACGCTAAAGTGATTCATTCTGACAATGAATCTCGAAGACCTAATTTCATGTTTATGCCCTAGTCTGTTGGTACATTAAAAAAACATGAATCAAACTATTTTTGCGTCTACAACTCCTCTTAATTTAGTTTAAAATCCTAGAAAAATTAGAATATGGTGAGTTAAAGAATGCAATAACGAGGAAACATTACTTAAAATCTTGGAAAGCATTTAAATTATTCGTGGAATACTTTCTGTTCTTCATGAGCGTTTACATTTTAGTGTAGTTATAAGTGCTGAAGGATTCATGTATACAAGATATGCATTGCCTTAGATGTTTCTCTAGGATAAATAGATATATAACTTAAAAAACCAGATTATTGATAATTTTACTATCCTCCCTGGACTCGTCATATTTTTAATATTCCATCCCTTCGTTTCTCAGGATAAATTGTTAATATGCAACATTAGCAGAGTAGTGTAAGCAGAGAAGGCCACCCTCGCGCCAATTCTATGCAAAGTAGAAGTGAGTGAAAGAAAGAATTTTGCAAGAAGATTTTCCTGCTGTTACTTTCTGTGATAGGCTGGTTATCAACCAAGGCTATAGGACCCATGTGTGATTTGCTATGAATCTGCCTTTTCTTCTCCTAGCCAGTCGGGGAGTTGAATTCATACCCTTTCCCATGGGGATTTTCGCCTATGTCAATGTAACGAACTCCGATATTTTATACAGAACCACACACACACGCACATTCAGAGATTGAGATAAACGTTTTATATACACAGTGGACATGATAAATATCATTTACACATACACACAAACACACACATATATATGTAAATATAAAGTTGAATTTGCCAAAAAGAAACGAATTGAATCATTTTACACACACACGCGCGCGTACACACACACACACACACACACACACACACACACACACACACACATATATATATATATATATATATATATATATATATATCACCTAAATTCCCCTTACAGTTTTGTGTGGTTGTGATGTGAAAGAGTTCGATTAATAGGGGCACAACGAGAATAGATAGAGCAGTTTATTTTAATAAGTCTAGGCGAAGCAACAATTAAAAAAACAATTTTTTATTTTTACCATGTAGGAATATATGAACAAAATATTTATTTGTGTTTGGTTAGTTGAAAACACGATTTCTACAATGATATAAACCTATAACCAATTCAGAAACCATTTAGAGAAAAGAAAAGAAAAAACATTTTAGATTAAATAACTGTTCGACTCACTGGCATTTCAGGAATTCATTGAATGTTATAGTCTTTGTAATGACTTCTTTATTAACAAAAGTGTCGTCATCCATTTACATGTTTCAGTTGCCTTATATTTTCAGAAGTTTGCAATTTTGCATACGTACACTTTGCAACATATAACTGTACCTTTTACTCGAAACGGCAGTTAAGAATACATACTGCCATGCTGAGGTTATGACAAAGCATGTGCAAAATGCTACACAAATGCAATCATGTTTCGATGTGTATTAACACATCTCATCAGGTGTTAGTAAATGACTGATTATTGCATTGAGACCTCTTTTAAATTAATCTTACGAACGTTGGAATTTATATTCGATTCGTTCTCATTTCATACGGATATACATACATACATATATTATATATATATATATATATATATATATATATATATATATATATATATATATATATTTAATAATGTGTATTTAGGCAACAACGTTTCTTTTAAACATGTTTCGTTGAATATCACAGACAAGGAAAATTTGATGGAATTTTTATTTAGTTTTTACAACATTCTAACATTCCTACAAAAATAGTCCGTATTGTTCATTGTCGCAACCCCTTTTCAACCACATCTTTAGCCATTTCCAATGGGGGTGGGGGGTGGGGGTGTTTGTTTTTAGTGTACGAGATTCATGGAAGATTGAAGTTTATAAGCAGTAAATTCGACCTTGCCTACCGAACGCTCCTTTGTGGCCGAGAGGTTAGGCACGTCAGCATAAATGACGTTTCTGTATAGGATGCAGGTTCGAATCCTGTCAAAGGACGAATATTTTCTATGAAAATTTCTCGGACATTCAGGCCGGTAAATGTTATTTAATACTGTTATAAACAGAGCATTTACTTAAATACTTGTATCTATAAAAAGAACGTTAAACATAAAATGTCGTTAATAAATATATATATATATGTGTGTAATCATGAAAATCAATTTTAATTAAAATATCCAAATACTCAATCTGATTTAGATTTAATAACAATAGTGTTGTCTAATTTACTTACTGTTTACATTTGATATAAATACATGTCAGTGTATTAATAATATCAAAGCCTTAAAAGACAATAATTTTTCAAGTTTATTATTCATCAAGTTGAGACTCTAGACCCAAATCATATTTTGTCTTTCGTTTGATCACTTATTTTTTTCAGTGATCGTCGAATGTAATGCGATTGTCATAAATTCATTTCCCAAGTCCTTTATTTAGTATAAACAACCCGATGGTCACTCTACATTCAACATTTGTTGTCCCTTTCCAGTTAAAACAAGTTTCATAATAATTATTAATATTTAGTGGATGGCTTGGTGAAGTAGATAGTAGCATATTTACGATCACCGCTACAAGTCACTGTTTCAACTCTGGTTTCAAGCCTTGGATCTCGAATGTTGATTTTCAAGGCAAACACAGTGGAAAGTTATTCTCTTTTATTAGAATGATGTAACAAACATTTCCTCTTTTTCTAAGAATGATCAAGGGAGACTTATCAAATATAAGGAATCTTCAATTTTATTATTTACTTTATAAAGCGAAGCGACGAAGCATGACAAGTGTATACACACACACACACACACACACACACACATATATATATATATATATATATATATAAATATATATATATATATATATGTATTATGTACATAGAAGGAGATGGTGACAAGTTCTCAGCCCGGCCAAGAAGCGTGATCTTGAACCACGAAACGCACATTCGATTGCACATTTTCAATTCGAAGTTCAACATCATTTCTTACGTTTCTTTAAGCCTTCTAAAAATTTCAATATTTTCTCATTGAAATAATGATTTGATGAAGTGACCTGTGCAGAGAATCTTACAGTAACACCTCATAAACGCAATCACACACATACATACATACATACATACGTACATCCAATAAATAAAGAAAATATCCGATATAAATAAATAAAGCCGATTACTTTAATGTTAATAACTATTTTTTTGATTAAGGGTAAAGAAGTTTGAAGAAACATTAACAAATAACACACACACGCATATACATATATATATATTTAGAAAAATATAACAAAATGGAAGTTTTTTTTTATGACGCGTTTCAACCGTTATGATTTCATCTGACTAGGCTTTGATGACGTTGCATCGTTTACACATGCGCACGAAACGAGTGATGCAGATAGTTTCACCCTTTTATCAAAAGAATGGGCATAGATCGCACGGAGAGAACAACTTTTGCCATCAAGACATCAAGCTGATCTATATGGAACCTGTATGGGTCCCAGTGGCGTAGCTAGAGTAAACGTCACCCGGGGCGGTCCGCTCAAATGTCACCCCAATGACCCCGATTCACCCTATGCTGAATGGTTAGCTGTAGCTAAATTTTCATACATGCTCTACCTCTACTTTACTCTACTGACCGGTACGTTACTGTTTACATGTATGATCCTAGACAAAATCCAATACCACAAAATAATCAGTTCAAATCAAAAGATTTTTAAAATGCAACTGTTCACTTTCAGAACAACTGAATACAAAACACGGCAATACACAAAAGAATGACATTCGATACTATGGTCTTAGAATGAATGTTTTCTTGTTTTCATTGTGGCAAACTGGTCAATGACATCGTCAAAATCTGTTTGTCTTGTAAGCTCGTTTTCAATGGACAGCACAGCCAGATCCGACAGTCTCGACTGGTTCATGGTTGACGTAATTTTCTGTTGCTAATTTTCCGGTGTGCACTTTTCCGTTGCATCATTTTCTGGGTACCATTTAATTATCAATGATGTTTGAAAGTATTTTTCTTGACAAAAATGTTCTATTTAATTTTTAAGCATTTTTCGGAACATAGTAATTGTATCTCGGCGAATTGATACACAGGCAAGACTGAAATTGTTGCACTTTTGGCTTCGTATTTCGCTTTGTTGTTATTAATGATGCATTCGATAAAATGTTACAACAATGTCTCTTGTTAGTAACCAAGATTGTAGCAACTGAAACACATAAAGGCTGAAAACATTGCTATTTTTCCCACTCAAATTTCCGACAATCTATAAGAAAATTTCTGACGGGGGCAAAACTGGGGGCTATAAATTATTTCTATGGGGGTCATATGCCTGTGCCTCCACCACTGTTTTCAGACTATTTTTGGCACCTTAGCCTAGTTGAAAATTTTGTTGGGGTGACATTTGTGTCACCCTCCTGTGCTGGCACCCGGGGCGGTCCGCCCCCCCCCCCACCTTAGCTACGCCACTGATGGGTCCACGATATATATATATATATATATATATATATATATATATATATATATACACACACACATATATATATTTGTCTATGCATGAATATATATTTTCAGCGCAGAGAATCATCTAGTGAGAATCGTATTCACTACATGAATGATTGCAGTTTGAGAGAAGTTGATATGTTAATTCTTATTATGCAAGTTCACAATTTCATAGTAAAATTATTATTAACCAAACGGTGGTAACATTTATATTTATAATGTTAAATATAACATGTAAATTTCCGCTGATCACATTTTTTCCATTTGAAATATTTTAATATTATTTCAGAAATATTTCAATATTACATATTTGGTGGTGTGTAATTTTTTTCTTCATATTGTATATATATATATATATATATATATATATATATATATATAGATAGATAGATTTATAGTATAGTTATTGATATTTATTTTTTAATTTCAGATTTATAAAAGATTACCGTGTGGCTTAAAAAAATACATAACCTGAAAAGAGAAAGAAGATCATATAAATTTATTGAATGTTGAACAGGGATCAAAGAACGATCAAAAGAGAAATTTAACACTTATAATAAAAATAATAAGAAAAATTGGCATTAAAAATGCGAAAGCAAAATGAGATTTGAAAACAGTTAAGAGAATAAGATGCAAAAAAATTGGATACATTAGTAAAATATATTTGAAGAAACGATACGTTGCGAATGTAAAGAGAAATGATGCAGAATATTTAGAACGTTGGCTAACGACACGAAAGCAAACGAAGTACTTATTTTGAAAAAATAAACGTAAAAAAGATAAGCATTTTAATTGGGCGACGTACATGGAAATGATTTTCTCAACAGTATATTTTAGTTGATGAATATAACGCTTTATTGTCTGGGTGTGATGATTTGGGTTAGAACGTGGGTATTTTATGGAAATAATCAATAAACATGACTTAGAAGACAACAGAGAGAAGTAGAAGTTAGAACTGTAGGCAGAAATATTATAGGACCCTTCAAAGCTGTTAAGGTGTCAAGATAAATGCAGAGAATTATTGTATGTTATTGAACAAGACGTTTATTGAGTAGCACGAGCCAGGACCAAGAAGCCTTAAGCCAAAATGTATATTTATTGCTAGACAATGCTCCTTCACGTTCTACAAAACCGATGACTGCACACATTGCCAAAAAAAAAAAAAAAAAAAATTCAAAGACGGCAAATTAATGGCATAGACACTAGTCTCTTAAGATATTAATCCAATACAAAACTTGTGGCCTATCATTAAAAGAGATTTATCTGAGAATGGGAACCAATATTTAAGCAAAGGAACCAACTAAACCTGTTGTATGTGAAAGCTGAAACAGTAAAAAAAATTACCAAAATAAATGACATTAAGTCAAGGAGCTCATATTAACTTGTAAAATAATAATAATTGATTCAAGTATATGGGGTATTATATCAAGCAAATTTATGTTTTTGTCAGCTATATCTTGATTTAATTTCTAAATAAATATTTATGTTATATTTAGTTTGCTTAATTAAACTTTACATCTCCGAACCATTTGCCAGTATTTTTTAGTAAGAATATATATTAAAAGATATCCTGCAAAATTTAACCAATGTTAGTTGGTTAACATCAATTTTACTGGGAAAACGTAATAAAAATTGCAAGGTGAATTTTAATATATTGGTAAATTTTTAACTAAAATAGTATTGGGTGACCGGGGACTATTATAAGAGGGATGTCCGCAAAACGCACAATCTTCAAGTGGCTGATCTCACGTTCAACCTTCAGTAGAATCTTTTGCGCGCATGAAAGTTATTGCAGTGCCCGGTCGTCCCCAACCATTTTAGCTGGAATTGTGTTATAGGCCTGCCATAAAGGAATGGAGCTCTAATCTTGTATGCTTATATACAACTTTTAAGAATTTGTTTTTGAATATATATATATATATATATATATATATATATATATATATATATATATATATATATATATATATATATATATATATATATATATATATAAAGTTGTAGCCTATGTCTGTTTGGTAGTTTGTTAACGAACTCCTAGTGTTTTGGAGATAGACCACCATATGTTCTGAAACAACATTACTCAGGGTACTTGGATAAGTATATTTTATTTTGATCAAAGGCGACACAAACTCCCCTCTGAATTTTTTTCCTTTGATTTAAATTAAATTTAAATTTGAATAAGGGAATGACTCCTCTCCAGAATATAGTCGGAGAAATCCCGAAGATGGAGGTCACATAGGCAAGATCAAAATGAGACAATATAGACGTCAAGTTGAGCAAAAATCACCAGTGGGTTGCGACAATTCAACTGTCATATCAATGTTGAAATCTGCTTATCAATTCATTCAATTAACTATTGCATCAAATACATTACAAAGGGGTCAGATGAAGCTGTTCCCTTCCACCCCCGGAAATTTTTCCCTTTGATTTTAATTAAATTTAAATTTGAACAAGGGAATGACTACAATCCAAAATATAGAAGGATAAAGCCAGAAGATGGAGATCACGTCGGTAAGTAATATTATATTATATTTCTCCACAAATTAAAACAATGATTTAAAATCAATCATCATCTTCTTACAAAAAATTTGTGACACGGAGCATATATATATATATATATATATATATATATATATATATATATATATATATATATATATATATTATTTAAAATAATAGGAAAGAACAGTGATATTTCTAATTCAGAGTTCTTAGCTTTTATTTTTATTTTTTAAAAAAAGAAACAGTTCTCAGTACGATCCGTAGAGATTAATCTTATAATTATTTTATAAAAATATGATTCCATCGTGACACAGAATATCTTATGTTTCAAAACGGAAAACTCCAAATCTATATTAATTTTAAAAATGAAATCTACAATACAGAGATTTGTTCCATTATCAAGCGATTTTTAGAATAACTTTCTAAGACATTGATTTACTTAATATTAGCGTATACAAACTTAATATTTTGTTGGTGGGGTTAAAGACAGTTTAATTTTTTTTTTCTTTAGGCGTGGTCAGGTTCTAAACTAACCCTTATATCGCTATGTATTGTGATTGTAAATTCGGTCAAATTAAGGTGGGGGACTGGTGTGTCTATTCGTTGACATCTATACTTTTTTCTGCAGTTATTTAAGATACAGTCTTATTTTTAAACATTGGGTTTAAGTGACAATATATTTGGCTTTTTCATTTTTTTTATTTAATTCTTATTTTTATAAATATTAAGATTTTCTTAAAGGGTGAATTAATTATGATAAAGTCATATTTTTAATAATATATTTGTTTCTACAAATATAAAGTATTTACTTCATTTTATATTAACTAATAAAGAATATATGGAATTGTAAAATTAATATATTATAATTTATTTTCGTATTTATAAAATTTTTATTTATGAACAACTCTAAAAATTAAATAATTATAATATATATATATATATATATATATATATATGTACTCTTAAAATTAAGAAAAAGGAAATGAATTATCTGTTTAGCCGACTTAAAAGTGCCATCATCAGAGCCAGATGTTTGATAAATTATTCTCTAAGTTTCAAATTTGAAATTCTTAATATTAGTTTAAGCGTGTTAAAAATTTAAAATTATAATTTTCAACTTAGCATTCATTCACCCTAAAAAGAGTATGGAATCTGATAATAAGTTCAATAGATTTATCAAACAACTGGAGCTTTAGTCACTTGATCTTAATTTAGTGAATATTATACCTTTAGTTATCTATTGAGCGCTTTTTGTCAGAAGTTCTGTTGTTATTCTTATTTTTTACTTATTAGTTGTGTTTTATGGTAGATGATAGTGTAGGGTGTATTTAATTCTAAGGTTTTATAGTTTATCAACCATTTACTAGAGATTATGGATTTGTTGGTAAAAACAGACATCGAGAATCTACAAGAGAATTTCTTTTACGTTTATCATTGATCTGTATCTGATTTTACATATAAGAACACACACACACACACACACACACACACATATATATATATATATATATATATATATAGAGAGAGAGAGAGAGAGAGAGAGAGAGACAGACAGACAGACAGAGGCCGACAGCCAGACAGAAACCGAGAAAGAAAATAGGTAACTAGGTGGTAATGAGTACAAGTATTATGTTGATATAGACATATTTTAGCGGATTTGTTAAATGCTTTCAGTGTGTGTGTGTGTGTGTGTGTGTGTGTGTGTGTGTGTGTGTGTGTGAGAGAGAGAGAGAGAGAGAGAGAAGAGAGAGAGAGAGACTTACATACAAGCTCTCTGTCTGTAAATATCTGCACACACTTATAAAAAAGAATATATACGAAGGGATGAATTTCAAAATATTCGTCTAGCAAACTCTTCCCAAAGCCTGACTAAATATCACTATTTACATTATTCGGACTATTGTCCCCATCTTTGTCGCCATATTTATTACAAGGATTCGGCCGTTGTACGCTCCGGCCTTCTCCAGGTGGTTGGATTGTCGAACTGAACCCTTTATTTCGCTCAGTGGGGTAGACTGTTTTAGTTCCACGTGTCATCTCTAATGGATGTCAGTTATCAGTTAACACCTATTAATTCCCCTCTCCAAGTTATCCACCCTTGATGTCATGGACCACTATAAGAAAAAAGAAGACATTACTTTCAGGGCGAACATCGACGGTTCGTGAGGGTGCTGAAAATCTTTCGTTTGGACCAAAAAGGGTTTCAAAAATAAATTTTACTGTTCGATCAAATTTTGAGATGTGCGTTGGGCTAAAAAATCTTTTCCAGCACTCTTTCTGTATACCGAGTTAGAATGCGCGCGCACGCACGCACACACACACACGCACGCGCACACACACACACATTTGTGTATATAAATATTCTTATTTAATATAGGAAAGCATTTAAAAAATCCGTTAAAATATGTTTATATCATGATAATACTTGTACTCATTGCCACCTATTTTTTCTACTTCATCCCTAGTCTCATACACAAACGAAAATCATGAATTTAACAATCCATATAGATTATACTTAGCGTCGTACAAGCGTCCATACGTACGTGGATGTTTAATTAAATCCAATATAGGATTAAGCAAAATCCTATTCATTTTAAGTGGAGGATGTTAGCTTTCATTTAACAAGTCTCTAATTCTGATGGCTTTTTTTCTCTTCTTTTCAATATCTCAAGATTTCTTGTCGAAATTTGTTTTTATATACATTACACGTACCTACCTACGTGTTTTTCTGCCTTTCTCGCCTTATATATTCTAATGAATAAAAGGAAGATGAAATGATATTTTCTATACTCACTGTTGTTTTTATAACTGAGTTATGCAAGCTCATTGAAGCGCTTAAGAAAAGAATAAAAATCAATGGCCATAAGAAGGGAAAAAAAGCTAATGATGATGACATCAATAACAGTGATAAAAGTGCAGATTAAAACGAAAGAGAAAATGATGATATAAATAGTAAAGCCATTTATTTACTAAGAAGTTATGCATTCTATAGTAATAAGATAAAATAAACCCCCAAAGAATAGGCCTGACTTGGTTGGGAATATGATCCACTGAGAAATGTGAAAGCATTTTGACCATACAGCAGAGAGTAGAATCTGTCACAGAGAATGAAGTTCATATCCTTTTGGTCTTTGAGAATCAAACAGCACCCCTAACCCATTCCTGAAGACAGGATCTTGTAGTCATCAACAACAAGAAAATATGTCAGATTGTGGCTATCGATGTTCCAGTGGAATAGAGTAGATCGTATAATTATCTCGAATCTGTCAAAGAATTGAGGAAGTTTGGGAATATAAAGGTGACAACCGCGTAAGTTGTTTTGTTGAGAACAGTTGTAAAGAATTTCCAATAAATACTGAATGAATTGGAAAATAGGAGTAATTGGAACGAAAGTAGTATGAAAAATACCTAGAACAGTAAAGGTGGTTCTAGAGTAAATCTCAATTGAAGCTACCAGTTGCAACAATCAATGAGAGAACAACAACAATAATAACAATAATAATGTAGCAAAATAGCCGCTATAGTCAGGGGGAATAACTACAAATATAACAGAAAAAAATATTCTTTAACATATTTCTTCATACATACTGCAACAAATGAGAAATATATTAACACTATTTGCTAATGAAAAAGTTGATGTTACAGAAAAAAAATATTCAAATTCCTAAAACAAATAATGAAATCACTTGGGTTGACAGATTTTCTCGATCCACAAGTGTTTCTTCCATTGATTACAAGTACAAAAACTTGTTGGGCCTCTAAACCAAGAAAAAACCCAGCATGGAACGGGCCATGAGAAAAGCCTGTAGAAATTGATGCCACAGATCTTGAAAGAGTATCTTGTACATTATTGACGTCCACCCCAACGCTGAGCATCATCCTAAGACGCAAGGGGGTGGGGGTGGGGGGTTTACTGGGAGTGAAAGAAAATGAGAAGACTTTAGGAGAAGTAACCGGAAAGGCAATCCTAAATAGGAAGCAAGGAATAAATCTCTACCCCTGTTCAAAAGTCGTTTTACACTCCTCCGCCGTCCTGTTATCCTCTACCTTTACATGAGCCAGATCAAGCCAGAATAGGAATTCTGTTGTCGATAGAATTCAAAAGTGTCTCCGCGTCCTTGTGGGTGACAAATTATTTTCTACACTACAACCCCTTTCTCACGAACGAAACGTCGGAAGCGTCTGCAATATCTGTCGCTATTTCCATGGAAAGTATTCAGACCAACTACATTCCTTAGTTCCACCAATTCTAACCTTCACGGCTAAGACCCGCCATGCTACACACATTATAGCAAACCACCCGCATCCCATTCATATTCCATTGGTGAAATGTTAGTTCCACTAGAGCAGCTTCTTCTGAGGAACCACTGCTTCGTGGAACCGAGTCCCAAGAGTATGCTTCCTCGATTGCTACAATCTTAACCGGTTCATGTGTAGGGATAACCGTTATCTTCCTCACATAGCCGCATAAATTTTGCCTCTTACTCTGTAATCCTCTACCATCATCGCCAAAAAAAAAACCCCCAAAAAACTAGATAAATGCGAATGTATAATAATAATACTATAGCTATTATTACTATTTCTACTTATAATAATAATAATAATAATAAATTACTAAAATCAGGTAGAATATCGGGAAGAGTGCTGGAGTACATATTTGACTTACTGTCACTTGATCTTCATAAAATACTAAATAAAATACTAATAGAATAATAATCATTATAAAAGCAAATGACTATTTACAAATAAATGATGTCATAGGAAGCATCTAATTATTTGAAGAATAGATGGCAAAAAGTCAGTCAGTTACGTGGCATGCATGATCATGTGTCTTTCGATACATGACTGACGTGGAAGATTTTTTCCTGTTGTAGGCTGTCATTTCTTTCTACGGTAGACCAGTTGTCATCCAAAGCTATAGAACTCAGTCTGTCTTGCTATTTACCCATAACGTCGATTCATACTTTTCGCAAGGGTATTAGCACGTAAGTGAATGTAATAGATCCGACTGGAATTCGAACTCGTCTCTCCGATTCCTAATCCATTACTCCACCGTGCCTCCACAAAAAAAAAGGTAGCTGATTTTAATTCTGATGTTTAATTGCTGGTTTCAGCACTTGCAAGCATTTATAAGAGAGATATTTCTCTTGGTTTCAGTGCGCCTTATACTTAGAGATAAGAAACATACCAAATTATCCCTTGGATCGAATTTAATTATCCAAATAACATGTAGCAGGTTACAGTGAGAAATATCGTACCAGAAACAGCGGGTAACATCTGATTTGATTTATCTTTCAAGTACAATCAGTTAGGATAATTATCATGTTAATATTCGTTTTAGGAGTGCTGTAAAAGATTTAATTTATAGCGATAGCGATGACGATAGAGATAACAAAATGGGATCAAATTTAGGTACGATTGATAACAAAGAAAATACGAATAAAACTTTCAGGAAAACATTCGTGAAGAGGAAAATAATAGAATGAAAAGCAGTTGAAAAGTTACAGGTATATATATATATATATATATATATATATATATATATATATATTACAATAAACGTGCAATCAATTTACAAATACATGAATTATTCACACAAAACTAATGCAAAGGTTAATGATTTAAATGGCGAGACATCCATCATCGCAAACAATTCAAATAGTACACAAAACCTCCAGATCCGTTATGAATCAAATTGATCCTTGTTTATATAAATTTCTGCCGTATTAGCGCGTCAATTTTTACTACAAGCTTTCGTCTGTTAGCATCTTCGGATATATAATAGATGTTGTTCTTGTTTTTTCTCTTAGTAATAAGAGGACAAAAAAAATAACAACATTATTATAAAAAATTTGAAATCAAACTCAGCGAACTTTGGCGCGTTCAAAACCAATAACTCATTTACGGCAGAATTTTATATAAACAAGGATCAATTCATTCATAACGGATCTTATTTTTGTGTACTATTTGAATTGTTTGCGATGATGGATGCCTCGCCATTTAAATCATTAACCTTGCATTAGTTTTGTGTGAATAATGTATATATATATATATATATATATATATATATATATATATATATATATATATATAGAGAGAGAGAGAGAGAGAGAGATGTTTACGTATAACTATTAGGCTTATGACTCACAGTAGCACATGCATACACACATATAGGGTCTGATTAAGGTTATCTTCATCAATGACTAGGTGTTTATGTTGATGATATTACTATTTACTCCTGTAAGTCAGATAGGTCGACAAACTAAAACTGGCAACTGCTCTCGAAAACGATCTCCAAATCCGTTGTTATCTGGGGCAAGAAATGGCTGATGTTAACCTCCAGAAGAGTAACTCATTGCGCCTTCTTGGTCTCACGTTTTCTACTGACTTGAAGCGGAGCGATTATCTTGAATTAACAGCCAGGTCTGCTGCTAAGAAAGCTCGTTTACTGTGTCGTGTCAGACCTTTTGTTTTCGTTAGAATCCATCTTGCACATTTATAAATCTTCCATTCGGCCGTGCATTGGATATTGTTGCCATATATTGTCAGCTGCTCCAGGTTTATATCTCAAGAATCTTAACAAAATCTGAACTGTCATCTCGATTTCAGCTGCGAGACGTAGTTTCCCTCCGTCTTTTCTATAAATATTTCCATTGCAGTTGTTCTAATGAGCTCTCGTCCCTGCTACCTTGACCGCGTGAATTTAAGCGTACTACTAGATTGGATACGAGGAGTCATTATTTTATTAAGTTCTATTCTAATAGTTTCATTCCTTGTATTTCTCAGCACTGGAATTCGATTCCGGTTTTTTGTCTCTCTGCCACCTAGAATCTTCAAAAAGTTTAAATGGTAGACATTGCATTTAAAATGTTGCAATCTTCTATTTTCTTGGATCCTCTTCTTTATTGTCGTTTATCTTCACTAATGTCTTCTCATTCTCTCTTCCAATCACAGAAATTCCTTTCTTGGGATGAAATCATAAAAACAATTCATATCGTTCAAATATCTACCACTTTATGTAGTAAATATGTGGTAATTTAATGAGAACCAGGAACTTGTTATTTTACACAATCGACATGATACCAAATTTTAAAATTACAATGCAAGAGTTTGAATGAGGACCGAGAAGCAAGAGAATGAAATTAGAATATTTTGGACGTTCAAAAACGTTCCTATGATTTGTGCAACAAAGTGCGTTGATCGACAAATGTCACTTTAAATAAAGTATTTAGTGTCGCGGTACCAGCAGGTCAGTTTCGATGTTGTACTTGTGGAGGCCATTAGCTGGATTGAAAAGTCACTTTAGACATCATATGGGACAATAAAATATATGAGGATGTCGTTCCCTTTATATCTGAGAGGTGGTCGAACATTAGTTCACATTCATGTATGTTCTTTTATTTTCTTAACTTTTTTGAAACCTAAGTAACATGCCAAAAATATATTAGGGCCCTGGAAAGATTCCATCAAAGCTGCTTATGTGCCATTCTCAAAACCAGACACAGATGTTTTGGGTCTAGCATTGAAGTAGAAATCCATAAGCACAGCCTATGTTGGATGGGTCATTTGATTAGAGAGGATGATAAGCACATACCAAAACAAATAATGTTTGAACAGATAAAGGTAGCTAAATGGCTACACCATAAACCAAAACGTGTTTTAAGGATTCAACAGACAGATTCTAAAATAAATCAGTAAAAATAGGGGATGATGCTACAGGTCGATTAAAAGAAAGATATCTATGAGGGAGCCAAACACTTGGAAGAAACAGGTGCAGCCATGCAAGTCCAAAAAGGGTTACAAAGATGGATTGCTAAAAAGTGTGACAATGCACTTTTTGTGTATGATATTTGTAGATATATCTGCAGTTCTCAAACTGGTCTTATTTGTTATGTGTAGCCATACCCTAAGACCTCCAACTGAGTACATGCAATTAATTTCTTTAGAAATTAACTTGCCCAATTTTAAAGTATGTAGAAATAGGTGCGGATTAACTAGACACGTGAAACCGCAAAATTTCAATGTACCCTCTAATAATCAATCAAAACAAGAGTTTTTCTGAGGACTTAGTGGATAAGAGTGTAAATCCTTTGCAGGACTTAAGAGCTCACAATTTATAGGCCACTTGGTCATGTTTCACTGATTTTATTCAAATCTTTTACTATGTAATTCATATTTATTTTTTTATTTTGTAGCTTAATATTTCAATTTTTACATAGTAATTTATTTTGTATATAATTTTAATCAAACAAATCTATTTTTGTGACGTACATGTATGATTTAGTGTAAGTTTAGTGTCAATAGTCAATATTTAAAATTTATGTTAATGTATGAGAAATTGTCATACTCCATTAATACTTACCTGGCACATGCTGGGTAGAGTTTATTATCTCTCAGTTGCGTCTTGTCTTCGGACAAAGTACGACTCAATTGTGATTCTGTCTATGGACAGAAACGAAACTGAAGAAAATAAATACGTGGAGGTGCCAGGTCCTAGGGAAAAGTTGCACGAGGCTAATTACCCCCACTGCACTAAAGAGTAGAAATATTGGTAGTCAACGGTTGCGGGGGCTGGGTAATTTTTGTTCTTGGCCCGGGTGTACCAGCCCGGGTTCCCCACATTAAACCCGACCTTGTGTTACGTCCTGTCACAGTGGAGAGGCTAGAATAAATAACCATAGTCTATTAATAAGTTATGTGTGCATATCTGAATGTTTACTGCTTATTTTAAGAGTTGGCCACTTCGTTTTTGTTAATCAGCCATCTTCTATACTTCTATAAAATCTACGACTCCGATTGCATCTGGTTATGTAGACTAATTCTTCTGTTTAGGTAAATATTATCCTTTTGCCTAGGAAAATGCAATTGTTCTGTGAAAAGCCATTTCTGATTTTAAACATAGCTTCAAACAGAGGCGCATATCTTCTTAAAAAAAAACCTCATAGATTTGTGTGTTTAAAGCACGTGATGTGTCTGCTCATAGGCAAAAACTCATTCAGGTGCAATAGTATTGGATGCAGTGGTGAGTGTGGGTCCGTAGTTCGGTTTAAAATACACATTTGTACTGTGTACTGGTAAAACTGTTGAATGGCACGATACCAAGTGATGGCTTTATTCAGAAACGAGAAAGCAGCCATCATACATGTATATTTCACATGTATAATATAATCAATTTACATATACATAATTATGTGCAATTTTTGTGTGTGACTGGTTTCGTCCTAACATTGTTTTGGTGTATAAAAATGTACCATTATCACCAATATACATAATTATAAAAGAAATTGATACATAGATGCATATGAATATGATCGAATTGTATTCGCAATTACAGACACAAGCCGACAAACTCATTTTATAGTCTGTATATAAATAGAAGACAAATGTTTAAAAAAATGAAGCAACACTAAATAAAAGAATTCAACGTGTCTCATTATATGCGCCAGTAACTCTTTTTGGACCGAAATATGTAAGAGATTTTAAAAAAAATCGAATATTTATTTTTTTCAAAAGAAGATGCGTTTATAAGTCACCATTTATAGAAATAGACATTCACAGAAACAGATCTGACTAAGTGCACATGCACTTGGGTATGACATCTATATGTTTACGAATAATATTATTTAGTAAATTAATTGACATTTTGTAATTAGAGAACATTTACTAATTGATAAAACAATAACTGTGTCCATAATGATAAACCTTTAGGTTAATAGCACATGTTTTTGAATATGTATTGTAGTTTGCTATTATGATTCTTTTACTGTCGTGTTCTTTTGTTGCGTTGAAACTCTGGAGTTTTTGGTCGCCAGGAGATATCTTTCACAGAAGATGAATTGTGTTCGTTGAAAAACTTCAATAACTTTTTGGGGGAAAAATATGGACGAGTAAAAATAAAATAAAATAAAATGACTGTGGGTGAAAATGTTGAGAACATTGATTGCTGTTTTTATTTAGAATAAAAATAAGAAGAACAACGCATAAATAATTGCAACTTTCGTTTTATTCTCTACGGAAATCAGGAACCATTTATTTAAAAATACGAATAGGTGCTGCGTTGAGAAATCGGTGTTGTAAGTTGGGTTAGTCTATAACGTCTCCTATTACGCGTCGTACAAGCTCATTCCCCGTGACCAGATTATCGGATCCCTCATTCCATTCTATCTTCTGCTGTCCGAATATATCAGGTCACTTTATTTCTTTAAATTTATTTAACTAATTAGTATAAAAACACATTTATATTGGTTTCAACATCATAGAATCTTAAGTAAGGTATTTTAGAAGATTATTTTCGAATTCTAACGGCCATTAAATTCAAAGATTAGAGACACGATCCATTGGTGTAAATTATCGGACTTTATTTTTTCCCTTCCGTATATTTTTTCTTTTCCCCTTCTTTCGATCATCTTATGTGTAATTCTTGATTCATTTTGCATATATGAGTTAAGATATTTTTTTTAATACATGCAGATGGTAAAGCAGCTGTTCTGGATGAACAGATTCCTGAAAATAAGAAATTCGAGTTCAAAACTCTGGATTTACTAACAATCGTAAAATGAATTTCCAGGAGTAAAACGAAACTGAAATTGAAACGAAAACTACTATTAAAAATTAATATTTGACAATATTGGAATTAAAATAATCTTGTGTGTAATCAGACGTTGAAAATCTGTGGGATTATGAAGAAAAATAATCAAACAACCGAAAAAGAAATGGTAAAAGATAAGAATAATTAATTCTGAAAAACCAGATCTCAAAATAACAAGTAATTAAAATTTCAATGCTTCTGGGAGAAATATGTTTAATAAAACAAGCTATTTTGAATTCTCGCAACAGTAAAAGTTGACACATTCTAGCAGTGTCCCGAAATTCTTTAGTCTCACCTGCTCATGCTGCATGCGTTTGGATGACTCAACCCTGAGGTTAGTGCTACCAAATTTGGAATTTCACTACTTAACACTCATGGGGATATTAAAAAAAAAAAATAAGCTGGTTTAACTGAGGTTTTTAGTTAGAAGAAAGTAAATTCAAAATTTACAAGCATTTTATTTTCAAATGTATCCCAAATCGTTACTTTTAGCCCAATTAATGAACTCTTTCCTTGGAGACAGGCCTCCAGGAACTATGTTTATACTTAGAATTATTGATCTTCGGCCATAGATAGCCAGTAACCACGAGCAATACTAGGTAAGTATAAATTTTAAAGAAGCTATGATAAAGGCATAGGTAAGTTAACAATTTGGCGTAGAATTAATGCTTATAAATGTGTGCATTTCTCTGAGATTCGGTTTATAAAAGATATTTATATAGTTAGATTTTCTAACGTTAGTTTGACCCTAAGCCAGATAAGGAAATATCCTAAGAAGATTATGTTACACTAATATTTCAAGTGAAGAAAACCTGTTTATCTTGAGATTTACCATGCAATAATCTTGTTTTTTTACATGGATTCGAACATTGACTCCTGGCGTCAGTAACCAATTCTCTGGTACAATATAGATATGTAACTTCACACACACACACACACACACACACACACACACACACACACACACACACACACACACACACACACACACGTACGTACGTAAATAATATAAAAGTTTAGTTTCCTTTCGTCGTTTATCGTGTTTACATTTGTTTCTTCAAAATTCCAGAAAAAATCTTGAACCTGAATATAATATCTTTTGGTAATATTAAGCCGGAATTGGAGATCCGAATTCGAATTCCAGTCGAATGCATTACATTCACTTATGGAAAAGGTATGAATCCTCTTCTCTACTCCCAGCTATGGATAAATAGCAGGACAGACCGGGTTTTATAGCCTTGGATGGTAACTGGTCTACCGCAGAAAGAAATCGCAACCTACTGCTGGAAAAATCTGACTCGTCAGTCATATATCGAAAGATACATGATCGCCTAATCGTGTATCATGCATGGCACATAACTGACTGAATATTACGCACTTATGATTTATTATGAATCTGAAAGTCATTCGTATATGATGGGTAATAAAACGTTATACTAAATTGTACTAGCTAATATATATTTATAGATATTATAATAGTTTATAAGAGCTAATTTCATTACTGGAATCGTCACTACTTGTATTCAGCTTCCAGGCAGTTTGAATGTTATTTTACATATGACCTAGTGACCTTCTACGCATTTTGGCTGCTGTTAACAAGGAGTTCATTTTTCTGAATAAAATTAGGAATTTCAATGACTCTTTTTACAGTTAGACTAGACAATATACAAAGATAATATAAGACTTATTAAATATGCGAAGAAAATATAAGATTAGGCAATATACAAAGTGAATATAAGCCTAGACAATATACAAGGTGAACATTAGACTAGTTAAAAATAAGATCAGTTCTAAAGAGTATGAAATATGCTAGTTGCTTAATTTTGTTAGCAACATATTAACACCTCTCAGGGTTATTGTCTAATGCCGAAATCTAGATATTTTGTACATAATTTTATGTTTTCAGAGTAAAAGTATTTTTTTTAGATATACAGTTTGTAGATCATAAAATGTATTATTGGTCATTTTATTATAAAAATGTACTGTTGATTTTTGTATGGCGCTTCACTATTTGTCATAGGTGGGACCCTAACAGCTGCTACCATCCCGGGTCAGGGTGGACCTGGGAACAACATCAATTAAGTGGTGGTACCACGCTCCTCAAAACCTCCAATCTCCTGATCAGAGGCCTTGGGTTTATACTCATACCCAGGACGAGGAAATATTCTAGTTGAAGAAACTATAATTTACTTCTCTTTAGATCTTACTATCATAATTTTCCTTCTTTCTTTTTTATCCTACGATGAATGAAACTGCTCTGTTTATATGAACTGACAAGCTTCATATTGCCGAAGTTAACATAGACCTTGCTGACTCCAGTGTAAAACTCTAACCATAGACACATTCAAACAAATACACAGATGAATTATTTTTTTATAAATATGTTGATTAAATGATTATTTTAAGAATACATAATAATGATTAATACGTAATTTTTTTTATAAGGACACAAACGATAGATTTGCTTTTACTCTTTTGTATAAAACCTCGAATCACTCAATATGTCTTGCGCATCAATTAATACAGATGACTCAATTGTATAACGAGTCAAGGCCTGTAATAGAATTCGTATTCGTAATCGAAAAAACATTCAGTCACTGGCTCTTAACAAAGTACTATACAAAGCAGACGTCTCCGTTTCTGAATGTAAACTTAATTGAGCCATTTCACTTGTATCTATTCTATCTATCTATCTATCTATCTATCTATCTATCTATCTATCTATCTATCTGGAATATCTTTGAGTTAAATAAAAAATACGGACAAAAACATGTAATTTAGGCATGCATTTCTACAAGGGAAATCTTAATGTTCTCAGCTCAACCTATTTCCTAAAAAACAAACAAATATTTTTCAGAGGATTGCTTAGTAGGACCCATTTTTTCAGCGTCTATCTAATATAAATATTTGCATACAGTTCAGACGTTATTTATTATAATTTTATTTATCATGTATAAGTGTTTATAGTTGGTTAATGTAATGTGTTAGATATGTTGCAAATATATTGGGTCATAAATTTTGGTACAAATCATCTGTTGATAGTGGAGAGTTCAATATTTTTCCACTGGTGCTGCAATCATTTTGAATACTACTTTACATAGCAGACAAAATCTCCTTATTTAGAATTTTATCGTCTTTCTCTTAGTCTTGCTTTGTCATATTTCCTACGTGTGGCATCGGTCGGTGTTCAACTTCGGGTGAAATACCAGAATTTCAATTGTTCATTTCAAGTCAAAAAGGGTTTTCTTATTTGGAAGATTGGCGTAATCCGATCTTCTTACCCACATTCCTCTAGTGACAAATCCACGTGGATTATATATATGTCTTTAAAAATAATTGTCGGACGTTGTCCATTTCATAATGTATGTCGTCATTTTTTTACATTTGGATACGCTTTGAGCAGATATTAATGAATGAGAGAAAATCATGGAGAAATGTGTTTAAAAACAGTAAATCGACCTTGCTAACCGAACGCTCTTCTGTGACCCAATCGGTTAAGGCACGTATAGGATACAGGTTCGATTCCTGTCGGAGGACGCATATTTTCTATGAAAATTTCTCGGACATTCAGGCCGGTAAATGCTGTTAATACTGTTTATTATAAACAGAGCATTTACTTAAATATTTGTATCTATAAAAAGAACGTATAAACATAAAAAATGTCTTAAAAAATAATTGTCGGACTTTGTCCATTTCATAATGTATATATATATATATATATATATATGTGTGTGTGTGTGTGTGTGCGTGTGTGTGCGTTTAAAATAATAGGAAAGTACACTAATATTTATAATTCAGAGTTCTTAGCTTTTATTCTTATTTTTTAAAAACAGTGCTCAATACGATCCGTAGAGCTTAATATTATAATTATGAAAAAAAAAAAAAAAAATGATTCCACCGCGACACAGAACATCCTATGTTTCAAAACGAAAAACTCCAAATCTATATAAATTTTAAAAATTAAATCTACAACACAGAGATTCGTTCCATTATCAAGCGATTTTTAGAATAACTTTCTAAGAAATTGATTTACTTAATATTAGCGTAGACAATCTTATTATTTTGTTGATAATGGAACGATACTTTGTATTGTAGATTTAATTTTTAAAATTAATCTAGATTTGGAGTTTTTCGTTTTGAAACATAGGATGTACTGTGTCGCGGTGGAATCATATTTTTTTAAAAACATATATATATATATATATGAATGATTTTGTTTTTAAATTATTTCTAATATATATATATATTATTTCTAATATATATATATATTAAGAAATGGACAAAGTCCGACAATTAAAGACATTTTTATGTTTAACGTTCTTTTTTATAGATACAAGTATTTAAGTAAATGCTCTGTTTATAATAAACAGTATTAAATAACATTTACCGGCCTGAATTTTATTGCTTATACTTGTACGAGATTAATGGAAGATTGAAGTTTATAAGCAGTAAATTCGACCTTGCCTACCGAGCGCTCTTTTGTGGCCGAGAGGTTAGGCACGTCAGCGTAAATGGCGGTTCCGTATAGGATGCAGGTTCGAATCCTGTCAAAGGACGAATATTTTCTATGAAAATTTCTCGGACATTCAGGCCGGTAAATGTTATTTAATACTGTTTATTATAAACAGAGCATTAATTAAATACTTGTATCTATAAAAAAGAACGTTAAACATAAAAATGTCTTTAATATATATATATATATATTTTAGAAATAATTTAAAAACAAAATCATTTAAAAATGACTGGGTTTACGTTTCGGGCACAAAATTGAGCTAGCAAATATAAATCCGTTGAAGTTTCAATGGGAGATGGGCGTTTTCTTAAATAGGTAATTGCGTTATCAAGATGGTCTTCCCGCGCCAAATTGGTAACGTCACGCTTTGACTATAGGGGCGTTTTCCCTAATGATGTCCGATTCTTGTGGGGAGGGACAATTTTTAATAAGACTTCTCGATCTAGGTCGGTTGTTATTAATTTTACTGTTTAAGAAAATAAAAAACTAGGATAGCAACTAAGAAACATGTACCTACGAGAAATAACATTTACAATAATAATAATATATTCGACAACCTCACTCAATTTTTTATGTTTGAGCCGTATATGGCACTTCAGTCCCGATAGTAACCTACATACAAGGACATATATTGCACAACAGCGAGGATTTCGGGATATAGCCAGAAGGATATTTGCTGACGCTTTTCGCCGCTGTCTGTCGTCTCTTAGCCGGTCAATACGACTGATTTCGACATTTCTGATGGCACTCTGGCACAAATATTTCTAGATATTTTAACCAGGGCAACTCACTCGAAGTTACATTGACAGCTGAGGGGTTACTCTTTAGTTTGTCTTTATACCTGAACCGCTGTCGTCCAATTGTCCTTTGTCCAGTGTTAAACAGGCTATAGATATGGACCTTAGGTATTACAGGAATTAGTCGAATTTTTAATCCGATATTATTTCTATTTACTATAAACGTTATATTTAGTGGGTACACATGTTTGAGTAGAAAACACTGTTTTAAACAGTGAAATAAATGTCTACCAGTCTAGATATCGATAGCCTTATTAAAACCTATTAAAGTTGGGAGACACATTTGCTTCAATGAGACTTTTGAAGCAGGTAGACATTAATTTAGCTGTTTAAAACATAGATGCTTATTTAAACACATATACCCACTAAAATAAAGTTTATAGTAATAAGATAGAAAAGCACGCACAGTGATATTTGAATTTGTAGGTCTGATAAATTGGATCGTGATTACGATTCCAATATAATAAATTATAACCATGGAATATTAGTGTTTGAGTTTTTTTTATTATATATATATATATATATATATATATATATATATATATATATATATATATATATATATATATATGTGTGTGTTTGCATGTGTTTGCGTGCACGAGAGGAAATCAGTAATCTATAACAGGGGTTGAAAAATGTTCGATTCACGTGATCAATAGACATAAGTGAATTAAGTGCATTAAAAGGAAGGGTATTATAAAAAGAAACATTTCTTCTGTAGGATGAGCGCTTTTTTTCATTATTAGGCTGCAGATTTATTGATCTGTTTGTGTTTTATGTTCTAGTCGTATATATATGATTGTAATTATAAAAAAAAAACAGTCATACGAATCAACAGACATATGCTTCTCATAAGACACGTACGAAACATACATTTGTATATAAAGTCGCATCAACTGTATACTTACTTACTCTTACAAATATATATGAAAGCACCTATCCATTGCTTCATTATTTTCTTTCATTGCATACACTTTAACATCAATCATTGAGAACATTTTTTTCAATTTTTAGGAGTATTTGAAAAAAATGTTTATTTCAATAGCCGATTATTGTTTATTTTCTTTGGAGCAAACGACAGGCTCGGTGCTTATATCTGAAATCAAAATATATAATATATATATATATATATATATATATATATATATATATATATATATATATATATATATATATATATCAGTCAAATTTTTTGAAGTCAACAATATTATTTGGGCTTATTTGGTTTAATGCATTTAATATCCAACAGTTTGGGCAATAGTTCATTGTATTTATTACATTTGAAAAACTAAAAGAACAATTATTGTTTGAATTTCTGAGAAGTGTTGTTAACATTATCCACCTACATTTCAACTGCTGAGTCTTCCTGCCTTTGATTTGCATTCGGTAACATTCCTTGGTCGTCATTTGCAAAAAACTAAAAGTATTGAGAAAATAGACAAAAGAAAGAATGAAACAAAACTGAAATATTTCTATCGGCAACATTTTTATGTACAGAAGATCCAAAGAATTTTCTTAAGAATCTCTGTAAATAATGAACGAAAAGTTGTAATTACTATGCTGGTGAATTAGCGAGTGAGAGAGGTGCACTGTCTACGCTATGTGCGTCTATTGCATGTAGCACTAACTTTAGCGTCCTGTCACGACTTCGGCCCGTGATGAAAGAGAACTAGCGTCTTTCAGTCCACGGCAAGCATTCTCCACCCTTTTTTCTTTATTTACGCATGCTCAAGATCTGAAAACTTCTTACTTCCGCTGATAAGGTTTTTCAATCATGTTTTTTGGCGAAAAGGTTTAACTTCTGCTACTACCTAAGTATTAAGAAACAGGAAAATTTCACTAGAAACAAATAAAATAGTGACCTTCTCTGTTTATATGGCAGTAAATGCTTGACAATTTCTTTGGAAATGAACCCAAAACAGACATGAGACAACAAAGATGTTGAGAATTTCCTTGACTGAACATTGTGAGAAATGAGGAATTTTGAATTTTTTTTTCCCCTTAAGATTTCCTTCTTACGTCATCATTCTATTTCCCCACTAAGCTTGTGTATATTTTATTATTGTCTCTAATACCTGGTGCAGAGTTTACGTCTTCCAAGAAACAAGATGATTTCTATCAGCGCTTTTATCCACATGGTCGTTTTCCACCGAGATCAACAGTGCATGGAAGCTAGTAATTAGAAAAAAACACATTTAAGAAATGAGAAAATTGATACTTACGAATAATCATTATACTAATAATAACCTTGACAAAACTATTTCATAGAATTAGATTATTCAATGTTCTTATTTTGGAAACCATGATTTTTCCTTCACTAAACTTTGTTTTTCATTAGTATAAGACAAGAGTTTATTGGAATATGATACTTTTGTTGTTGGTTTCTTCTGTTCTGATCCTGGTTCTTGGTTTGTTTTCTCATGTTACTTTGATCCACCGTGTCTTCTTTAGCCTCTGAGACACATTTTCCTAGCATTGTTCAGCACTATTTTTCTTTTCTTCTATTTCAGAAAGGAGAAATATTTCAGATTAAGAGAATAAAAACAATATGATTATAGTTTTATTGACAGAATGGAGAAGGTTACACATTTTCTCCGTTTCCCAGCAAGCCTTATATAAGGTTTTCTTTTGGGAAGCATTTTTCATATACTTTTCCGATCTTTTCGCCACCTGCTATTGAAAGACTCTCTCTTCCCCGTTTCACATCCGGAAAATAGCTGGTTTAAATCCATTTATATTTATTTATTGTAACTTATTTCTTTCGATTATTTCCTCTCAAGATTGGCTTTGGTGTTAATAGCTTTGTGAATTGTTATCCGGACAGGTAAGATAGTTATAGGAAACTAGATGACCCAAGTAGTGACTGATTTACAATATTCTATATGAAACACCGTGAAGAGGAATTTTATGAAAACATCAGGTACTAAGGCAGAGAGAAAGGAGAAGTTGAAGTAGACCCAATGCCTTTTTCAAAGAAGTGAAGTGAACTTAAACAGATTCAGTTCCGATTTCATTTTCCGTTTTGATAACCGTTATTACCCTACACCTAGAATGAATGCATTTTGCCATATAGATTTATATACTTTCTAAGTTATCGATCTATTTTGTGACCGAATATCTATTGTTTTCAAACCGAAGCGTATTCTTTCTTTCCGTCAAGAAAGTGTTTGGTTGATTTACTGATGATAATTTATTTAAATAATAAAAATAATAAAATGCTAATGAGAAAGTAAATGCCAGCAATAATATTGTGTGTCCTTTATCTTTTAGCTGTGGTCGAGGACATACATTTCATCTATAAAACTTGGCGATATTCTTAAGGCCTAAAATCAAACATGACTTTCTGAATACTGTATTCTTTAACATTGGTTCTGTAAATGAATCCCTGAAGCTGAGATATTGTACGATAAATTCTATTACTAAAACGATTGAAAAAGTAAGTTGTAGAAGTCACGTGTTTCTTAATAGGTTCAAATTTCTAAAAACCATTAATATAATTCTGAATACAAATCTAGTATGATACCAGAATTAACATTGCCCCCGCTGTCACACTAGAGGACCAAAGAAGTCAAGTGCAACTGGAGGTCGATCTGGTTTCACTCTCGGCCGCTGAATGCAAAAGTACATGATCCAATACCTGAATCCAGTTTTGCCGGCGTGGGGAAGATTCATGATACTTGCAGTTGGCAACCTCTCTCCGGGGCACAGACGAAAACGTAGGGTGCGCGTATCGGACGAGGGCGCGAGACTTCACCTACACATTGACTGAGATTGACTGACGAAGTAAGTACCAGTGTGAATAAAATATAATGCTAAATATAAAGGATGCAAGACATCATTTTGCCAGCAATCCATTTCATTACACTAAACTCTATTTACTTTATTATTGTCATTCGTTTTTTTTTTCACACGAGTGACTGATTTATTAGTAGCAAGTCTGAAACCAACAATACTTTTACTATTCTTACTAATAACGACTATAACATCTCAGTTCATCCTCGAGTCTCTAATGCTTTCGGTTTTTTCTTTAGCAAGATTTTTCTAAGCAGGTTCTAGTTTTCTAATAATCATTGGCACTCACTTGAGTTGTATACTCAGTATGTTTTGAGGGGAAAATTCAGATTTACCTCTTTCAGTTTCAACTTTTGTCCAACTGAGATGGCTGTCTCCACTGTTAGGCACATTTTCATTTCTTAGTTTACAAGGAGGTGCTGAAAAATTCCCATTCCGACAAAGAAGAGATTTCAAAATAAATTCTGATGTTTGGTTATTTGATCAGATTTTTTGGAAAACGGGTCAGGTCGGGAACTTTTCAGCACCGCCTAGCCTAATAACAACACCTTGTCTCCTGACATAAAGTTGGCCATCCGTTTGAATCATAAACTTCCAATGTACTGTGTATTTTTTATTTTTAGGGACAGTTTCTACTTTGTGTTTATAGCATTTTTAGAACTTAAACCGAATTCTTATCGAATCACTGTCTCAACAACAGACGCCAGCACTTCAACATTTTTTCTCGTGACTGATTCGTTGCACCCACTTCTGATATGAGTTATCGTTTTGTCTCATTCTTTACATGGACTACATTTGCTATTTTGATGGGATTTGTCGATTTTCCCATTGATATAATTAGTTGTTGTTTTGGGTCGCTATTATTAGGGATTCTCTTTCTTCAGATGTCTCTTGTACAGCTATATTCAGTTCATTTCGTCCGTCATTTGTCTGTCTCCTGAATTCTCTGTGTTGTTATTTTTTCCCTCGATCTCGTATTCTGTTTTAGCAATGTTTTTCTCGAAGTCTCTGTATAATCAGACATTTTGCTCTATTTGGCCGCCACTCGTATTCTTCTATTCAAATGTGTATTTCGTTAATCTTATTATAACTAATAATTATTTTATACTGATCAGATCTCTTTCTCTCTTTTCCTGCTGATATAATCTCTGGTATATAGAGCTTTGTGTACAGTAATTAATTTTCTAGTTTGCTTTTGTTTAGTTTAGCAATTCTCTCGAATATCCAGCTAAAGATCCTACTCATATGTGCATACCTTTTAGTTAGGCTTTGATGTTTATTTTCTTTCTAAACGTTTCTTCTATTTCTTTGTGATTGATTGAATTAGAATCAAATATTTAAAGATAGTTCTCATTCTCACTAAAGGCACTAATCACTGTATAATACCGGATTAGCCGGATAATTAACATCACGTATTATTCTACTACGGATTCCTTGCTTATATCTTCACCAAAATTTGCGCTTCTTTCGGTTAATATAAATCGTATAAAAAGCAGCAGAAATAGGATAAAAGAAATGCTATAATAATTGATTATATTTTATCTAAGTAATTTGGAGTCTGTGGAGACGGAAGAAGGAATACAACTATATGACATATTTGAATAACGGCTTCATGGGCTAATTGGTAAGACGCTGTCACTGTAATATAGGATACTAAAACTAAGGTATACAGGTTTGAATATGGATTCTATATTTCTGTTCTGTACTGCTTATTCAACAGTCACAAAATAACGACCTGAGAATTGCGATGAATAATAACGAAAAATACGTTGAATGAAATATTAGTAAAAATGATAAATTTACTATATATATATATATATGTATATATATATATATATGTGTGTGTGTGTGGAAGAATATAGATTAAAGAAATACTAGAAACTCAGTAAGAATTTACGAATGTCTCTTTTTATACACACATGATGTCTGTCGACTTGTTAAACGAGTATGTCCATCGCTGACAAGTTTGATTCATGTTTTTAGTTCTCAGTTGAACGACGATCGCTATTAAATACACCAAGCGACTTACAAAGCTTATTGCAAATGTGGAAAACTAAGTTGCTCTTTTCAGGGTCGGGACCATTTCATAATGCCTTTTCAACTTATTCGCGGATTTTCACATACATACATAATGGACGGCTACTCTCGTTTTCCGAGTACACTCATCACATAGGGCAGATAGCCAATCCCTGTTGCAGAAGACTGCTCTGGCATATTTATGTTTAATCAACACCCACAGTTTATATTGAAACTATGTTAAATTAGTTAGTTACAGTTTCATGGAAAGCGCGCGTAATGTCATGATGAGCAGTTTGAACAACGTAAGTACACTGAAACCCTCGGTCACATGACTTGTGACTTGTTAGCACAAATACCGTAATTTCACTCAAAAGGTTTGGGTCAAACTGAGGTATGATATTCAGGCACTTTCCAAAGGTGCTGTATGCTGAACTCATCCTCCACAAACATCAAGAAGTCATCTTTTTTGGTAAAGCGTGAGATGGTGAGATTCGAATCTAGGTTTTATGGTCGGAAAGTATTCGCACATACACACACACACACACACACACACACACATATATATATATATATATATATATATATATATATATACATTACATGATATAGGCTTGATGCGAATCGATTTCGAGCAATACCATCGCTTGAGCCATCCATAGTGGGTATCTGACATTTTAACCCTGCTCCAGTTTTATATTCCCTTGCACAGATGTGGCAACGTTGCACATCTTTTACAGTAGTTGTTACATAAATGTCGCATAACAAGTACTGAATGACTTCCTCGTGTGTGTGTGTGTGTGTGTGTGTGTGTGTGTTATCTTTGGCGACGTTTGAGGCCTGCTCAACTTTGACAGACGCGACAACATTCATTAAACGTTAGATCAAATTTCATAACAAATATTTTCAGAGAAATCAACATCAAGATCCATACGAATATCCCCATTGAGTTAACACGATTCTCTTCAAAGTCTTCCTTGCGATTGCGCACTGCTGTCCTCCAGAATGAACGATTTAGAGCGATTTTTTACAGTCATTTTGAATGATATTGGGCTTCCTCAGTGTTTTCTGCATACATACATACATACATACATACATACATACATACATATATACATACATACCTATATATGTATATGAGGCGGTACTTCTCCAAAATTTGAAGTTTGGTTAGATTTTGGGAATTGGGTAAGCACCTCGTACACCCCCTCCACACGTGTGTGTACACACACTCACACACGCACACAACCACTCACCCACCCAAACAAACACAGACACACACACACACACACACACACACACACACACACACATATATATATATATATATGTATACTCGTACTCGACTCTCCCGTCGAATTCGACGTATGAGTGTCAAGCAGATCAGTTCCCAGGAAACCGACAGCCCAACAACAGCACATGAGAGTGGTGAAGGTTTCGTGCAGGACCATCCACATTTTTTGAAGGGCCGAATAAGTGCCACAAGGCCCCCAAACGATCCTCCGCAGGTTTTGAATTCAGAGTTTTCCTTCTCCTAGACCAGTTGCCATCCAAGGCTATAAAGCCCAGTCTGTCCTGCTATTTACCCATAGCTGGAGAGAGAAGTAGAGGATTTACATCTTTCCCAAGGGTATTAGCACGTAAGTGAATGTAATGAATTCGACTGGAATTCGAACTCGGCTCTCCGATTCCTCAATCGAAGCCATTACTGTCCATTACTCCACCGTGCTTCCTTATCTATCTATCTATCTATCTATCTATCTATCTATCTATCTATGGAAGATATATGTAAATCGATATATATCAGACTAATATTGGTTTTTGCATTGTAGAATTATAAACGGCCTTTGTTGTGTTTCTTCCCTCCACATATATAAAATTCCATCAACAAAACATTATCCATCTGAAGAAGTCCTTTCGAACGACGAAACTCATATCGTAGGGCTTTTTTTAAATTTTATCATTCGATGTATATATAATGGATTTATACTGAGGTCATTAGTAAGCAGATTGTTAGAAGGACAATGGAAGATCGAGGAAACATGCAGATATTATTCATGAAATAATGTCTGTGGATGCACCGATATAACAAAATGAATTCCTAATGTAAACACAGGTTTAAGTACACAAATATATATAGTGATGTAGCAGCAGAAACTTACACATTATTCAATAAGTTATTCAGAATAATATATGTCTTTCTGGAAAGGTTTAATGTATTTTTGCATTTAGAAAATGTTTAAAAACGCTTTTTATTCTGTGTATTTTTCATTCGATCACCAAGTTTAAGCAGCGTCGAGTCGGGTCACTATTTGGTGTACCGCTTGGGAACATTAAGTACTGCTAGACCCCCTTACAAAATATTTTTCATCTTTAAATGGCCCATAAAACAATCAATCAAGTCTAGTTTTGAATATGGATATCAGCAGAATCTATAGTGCATATACACGAGTCTTTATCGCTTGGCTCACAAGTTTCCAGCCTACCTGAGCTTGGCACAAGACAAAGAATTGAAATTTATTAAGCTTAAGATTTATTAATCTGATACAATGGTAAATAGAGGAACATTGTAATTATTCCAGTCTTTGCACAAATGTACAGTACTGATTGCACTCAAATGAAGATTCAATTGTTGGTAGATTTTTAAGAATTTCAATCATTGCGAGTTTTTAGGTTGATACATGGATAAAGCATGGATGTTTTTTTATCGAAACACAATCTCGAGACAGAATCTATCTGTGAAGACATGTTTTCTTCGTGCTCTTACAACCATCGTCGGCTTTCAAACAGTTTCGTTTTCTCAATTTCGCTCATAAAGCTTGGGTCAAGAGTGCTATGATTTTGAGGCAATACCTAACAGTGCCACACAGTAGGATGCAACTTCTCAGACCGATATTATCAAGGATTCCCCTTCTTAACTTCATAATTTGACATGGTGAGATTCAAACCCAGGTCTTAAATTTGGGAGAATTATCACTGTAATTCCTAGGCCTTGTGCCCATTTCTTCAGAGAAATTAATTGTTAATTATCATGCAAAATCATTCATGGTTCCTTAACAATGTTTTTTTTTGAGAATTTCAAGCAAAGTTCACAGTTAATATGAGAGAACAAGGCAGAAAATATAGATGAAGAATCAGAAAAGGTTTTAATCTCATGAATTTGGGTTGATCGTTGCCTTCACCTTTGATCATTTTCCATCAACGATCTGATAATGATTGAAAAATATCAATCTACATTTTCTAATTCAAAAAGGATCAATCAATATTCATTTTCTCGCTTGATAATTGGTAGTCATCGATGGGGAAAAAGAAAAGGAATATTTAAAGATAGTGACTCGATTATATGTAGGAAACCTGCTATCGACAGATGTACGACTACATAAAATAGCAAGAAATAATCATTATTTTTTATTTTCACGCCTTGTTGGTCGATCCATTTTTTATTGAAGTGTAAAAATGTGCAGAAGATTCAATCGAAAGTATTTGTTTTTTTTCAGCAGTATGATTAACCTCACTGGCAGTTGATATTTAAAAAAATATATATAATGTGATTATTTCAGAGGTTATCACTCCATGTATCTATTAACATACGCACATACACAAATCAATAGAATATGCTGAATAATCAATAAAATATACCAATAGGAAACCAACAATCATGCCAAGAAGGATAAGAATGTTCTTGAAATGTATTGTGATTCAAGCAACATCATGTACCAGACAATATATATATATATTATATATATATATATATATATATATATATATATATATATATATATATATATATATATATACAAGTGAATATTCAAGTCAACACTCAGAGGCGACTGGCTGTTTCATATATATATATATATATATATATATATATATATATATATATATATATATATATATATATATATATATATATATATATATATATATATATATATATATATATATATATATATATTGTTTTGACAGATTCAAACATTTTCTTTTGATTTCTTGATATAGTTGTGTAAGTTGGCTTGGGAGAGTAGTAATTCTATTAGGAAAGGTGATATTGGAAAAAAACCTGGGCGTAGATTAATATTTGGATAATATTCAATGGCGGCACTCTTGATGATTTTCCTTCTGAGTAAGTTATTTTCTTTTTTATGAGTGTAACATTTTTAAAATCAAAATTCTGGTTGAATTTATTTCTATGTATGACTAGTGCATTAGTTAAGTTGTTTTTGTGAGATCTCTTTTGTGCTCATAGATGCATTTTTCAATTTCTGCTTGTTTCTGCAATATATATTTTTTTATATTTTCCCAATATCACCTTTCCTAACAGAATTACTACTCTCCTAAGCCAATTTACACAACAACATCAAAAAATCAAAGGAAAATGGTTGAATCCGTCAACACAACAATAAAAACAATATTTCTACACGTGAAAGTAGTTCACACACACACACACACACACACACACACACACACACACACACATATATTATATGAAATTCTTATTATAGTTTTTACTAAGCTTAGCAAAAGCTAATTCAATACCACAAAAAATTATATCACTAGATTATCAAACAAAAAATGATTATTATTACTGAATTATATGACAACAATAATGATCGAACGCATGTCAGCAGTCACTCCGTGACTAGCTTGCTCAACATTACTCTATCGATAGATACTAAGATATCTTAAGTATATCTCACACCCAGAAGATTTTTGCTTAACTCATTGTTGGGTCGTAGTTATTTTCTGAACGTAGCTTAGATTTGGCAGAAGATCACAAATAATAGATCCACAGCAAGGAGGATAGGAATCCCTATCAATGAGACTAGATTGTTAACCATTAACAACGAAGCAACTCAATGTCGAATAGTAGTAGGAATTTTATGAATGCCAATCTGTCAAAGCCTGTTTTGAAAATCAGTATTTGAAATTCTAGCTTTTGAATTTTTTAGAGTTGCAGAGTTTTCGTAGGAGCAAGCTTCTATTAAAGTCATGAAATTATGAACTCTGAAATACTGGATGATCTATCTATCTATCTATCTATCTATCTATCTATCTATCTATCTATCTGAGAACACAATAATTGAAGCTCTACTTTAAAATATCGGTAAGAAACATGAATACAAGTCTCTGCAAATTATCTTAATTTAAGCAAGTAATGATGTTTCTTTTAATAATAAAGTAAATTATTCATCTTCTGATATTATTGTATCGGTGATCGCTTTCAAACAGATAGCAACGTTAGATGATTTAAAAAATTGCACTAGATTTAATATTCCATGAAAATGTCACACATCATCTTTTCTCCAGTATTTCTTAATTCGGAATGAATAATGTGGAAAATTTGAATTTCTTCCCAATTTGATAGACACGATAACCCCCTAAATTGCGAAAGATCTTTTGTATAGCTTTATGTAATTTTAAAAGATTTTAGGGAAAAATGGATATTTTCAAAACAATTATAAATTTTGCGATAAAATCTGACCGAATCGTTAGTAGGCTAAAAATATCATTTCTTATAATTGATATTTAATTTAAAATGTATTCTATCTATGCACGAACAAATTCAGCACGGTTCTAGTAAAAGTCCATACAGCCGAATGAGAACTCTATGGAGTTATTTTGAGGCGATTGTGCACAGAGATAAAGAAAAAAAATTATAAAAATAGAAAGAAAATCTAGGAAACTCTTACATGACAAAAGAGGAGCTAAACTTAGGATGTATAAAAGAAACTGTAATATTCAAATCTATGGTAAAATCGACACTGGGCAAAACGAATAAAGACAAAGCAGCACGATCAGATACTATCAGCCTTTTGGTATCGATAAGATTACAGAAATAATAAATGAATTATGTGACAGCGGTTAAATACTTGAAACACTATAGAATTATCTATCTTCATAGTGATGCCAAAGAAGCCAGGTGTAAATATATGTGATCTCTTTCGAACAATCACCATAATGAGTTAAATAACTAAACTTATAATAACGATTCTAATGAGTATAACTCGAAGTAGAAATAGAGAACATACAGGACAAGAAAAGTATGGCTTTGTTGAAGACACTGGAACAAGAAATGTCATCTTTATGATCAGAATGCTAACAGAGTGAAAGGTGCTAAACCTAAACCTATGTTTCATAGATTACGCAAAAGCATTTGATAAGGTACGACGTTTTACTGAATGACATAAGTTCAGTTCGATCCTAACTAGATGCCTCTCTCTTGTGCCATTGAGGTAGATTTAGATTAGCTTAGCAAAAAAACTATTATATATATATATATATATATATATATATATATATATATATACCGGGTCAGGTAATTTAATAATTATGTCTTTGGTAGCAATCCCTCTTTTATACTTAACCACACTACCTAGTCAGTCGTTTTTAATGAATCTTGTATAAAAGTACACAATTACACAATTACACAAATACACAATTATATATATATATATATATATATATATATATATATATATATATATATATATATATATATAGAGAGAGAGAGAGAGAGAGAGAGAGAGAGAATGTATTCAATGAACATACAAAAATAGAAAGAGAAAACTAGAAGTTCTATCAAGGATTTATTATCAACTGATATAATCTTAACAGCATAAATACGCAGATGACATGGTGTTAACAGCAGACTCAGAAGGAAAACTAAAGAAATAACAGACTCTATGAGATGGTAGTAAAAGAAATAGAAAAGAAAGATGTAAACCATTAACTGTAAAAAGATAGAATGCATGTTTATCAGCAAAAGAAGTAAGCAAGATATGAGACACGTACTGAAGACGTCAAAATCTAACAGATAAAGACATTTAACTATCTTGGGGTAATGTAGTACCAGATGACAAAAATATGACAAAGGAATTCAAACATACATAGAAAGAAAGAACGGTGTCTTCTAGAACACAATTGAGACAGAAAAAAATATAAGTAGAAACAAAGAAAAAGTGTTGAACTGCTATTTAAATAGTAGGTAAGATCCGAATTAGATTTTTTGTAATGTGTGTGCAGATATGTGTACGTGCGTGCGCGTGTGTGTATGTTTGTGTGTTCTGTTAGAATTGAAAATGAATGACATTAGAAGTTAATTATTTTCATTAACTAATACAACTGGTTTAAAACATCTATTTACTTATCTATCCTTATGAATAATATAATATGCAGATGAAATATAAATTTTCCAGTACAGACAGATACACGCACGCACGCACACACACACACACACACACACAACACACACATATATATATATATATATGTGTGTGTGTGTGATCTATCGCTACTACCATTACTACCATGGAAAGTGCTCAGACGAACTGTATTCCTTGGTTCCGCAAGCTATAACCTTCACGGCTAGGACCCATCATGCCACTTACAATTATAGGAAACCACCTACATTCCGTCCGTGTTCCATTGCCATGAAGTAGGTTCCACTCAAACAGCTTCTTCCCGCGAACAATTGCCCTGTGGAATAGATTCCCAAGAGCATGTTTCCCCGATCACTACAATCTTAACCTGTTCAAGTTTAGAGTTAACTGTTATGTTATCCTCCTATCCTTATAAACTACCCTTTAACGTAACCTTTTACCTCGTGTGATCCCCGGGACTATTACATGGTGATCCTTACTGTAATATATATATATATATATATATATATATATATATATTCACACACACATATATACATATATATCCAGATTGTGGCAGGTTTGAGCACTACTGAGTATTATATATCTTTCTATTCTATCCACGTCCTTCTTGACAAGAATTTATTTTATTTATCTTCATAGCTAAAAATCTATGGCTTGTATGCTCGTATCTCGCAATCTAGCAAATAATATTCGAGACATTAATTTGAATATTAATTTTCCTTGCAGACATGCTGGCATTATCTTTTTTCAAAATATTGGTAAAAAATACACCTTCTTGTTTATTCAGCGTCAGTACATATGTAAATGTATTATTGTATTTATCTTACTATTCATAGCTTTATTCGTTTAAGGGAATAATATCCCTCCTATCATTGATCGGAGTTCACTCCCAATGATAACCAAATATCATTTGTTAAGTATCATCAAATCGGATGATTGATATTGAATGACCTTCTCCAAGTATCTGTACTGATGACTTGTGTAGGTATCACCATCCTTATGAGACCATTATAATAATCTATATATACAATTATCTCAGATGATTTTATCTATCTATCTATCTATCTATCTATCTAGCTAGCTAGCTAGCTAGCTTCGTCTTAAGTTATAAGATGTAATTATGACGATTGCATATTATTTCTTATAATATCTTACATGATGCTAGAGCAACGATTAGAAAATTTTAGTGATTTGATCGATCACCACTGGGCATCCCAAGTGTTCATTACTATCATGGTGTGTTGATTAGGAAACTAGTTTTTTAGATTATCTACTAGTTTACTCGATCCCTAGAACTTATCTTGAAATAGGCTAAGCTTACTAGAGACCTGTATGTCATAATCTAGATTAATATTATGATATTACTAGCCTAATTACCCCCTCCTTGCTGCGTGTCACACATTTTTTTATGTAAGAAAATAATGATTGATTTTAAATCATTGTTATAATTTATGGAGAAAAAATGATGAATTTCACTATTACTCAATGACCTTGCCGATGTGACCTCCATCTTCTGGCTTTCTCCTTGTATATTTTGGATAGGAATCATTTCCTTCTCTAAAAAATAACAGTTTGATCTGATCCCTTTGATATGTATGTTATGCAATACTTAATCGAATGGTTGATGAGCAGATTTCAATATTAATATGATAGTTGAATTGTCGCAACAAATATGTATTGTAAGGCACTACCCACTGATTGGTTATTTGACTCAAACTTGACGTCCATATTGTCTCATTTTGATCATGTCGATGTGAGCTACATCTTCTGGCTTTCTCCGTCTATATTTTGGAAAGGAGTCAATCCCTTGTTCAAATTTAAATTTAATTTTAATCAAATGGGGAAAAAAAAATTTGTGTCCACTCCATTCAGAGGAACCCCTCTGATCAAAATGAAATATACTTATCAAAGGAGTCATTTCCTTGTTTAAACTTAAAGTTAATTTATATGAGAGGGAAAATATTTCAGTTGCCCCCAGGGACCCACTTTGGTCAAAATGAAATATACTTATCCAAGTACCCTGGGTACTTGGATAAGTATATTTCATATATATTTATATATATTTTTTATATAAGTATATTTCATATATATATTTTTATATAATATATTTATATATATATATATATATATATATATATATATATATATATATATATATATATATATATATATATATATATAAAAGAAAGAACAGTAAAATATATAATCCGGTGTTCTTATAGATATTTTTTTTTTACAAAATAGTGCTCAATGTAAATTTACAGAGCATTAATATAAATTAATTGATTTAAAATATGTAATTTTAAAAGTTACTCCAAAAATTCGCTTGAGGATGAAATGGAACTAATGTCTTTAATTTAATCACAAAATTAAATTCTGAGCTTTTTAGCTTCCATTTTTGAAACATGGTTAGAACTGTGTGGCGGAAAAAAACATATTTTAAATCAATTAATATATATATATATATATATATATATATATATATATATATATATATATATATTGTTCTCAATCATGGAAGCGTAGTCGCTCGACTTTTCCCAATAAATCACATTCCCCATTGTGCTCAGGCCTATGCTTGTATTTTTTCTGGGATAATTTTCTATATTTGTCTGTTATGTGATTGTTAATTTATATGCACACCATATAAATTTGCTACTTCTTTGTTTCTTGTCTATCCTGACTTTTATATAGTTGATTCTTATGGTGATGTTTTAGGCTGCTATTAAGAGTAACTCAATTTCTCTTTCTAGGTTTCTTCAGTTCAGCCATGCTTATATTGATTTAAATACTTCTTACTTCTGAAATGTCTATATAATTGTTTTTATGCCTACTTTTTTAAATTCTCGTTCCAGCATACCCAGTTATTTCCCCTTAGCGCCCCAATTGTTTACTGATTGGTTAATTCAGTTCCTTCTGCAGTCTCCACCCAATCTGGTTCTTTACTTGATTTACACATTTCTAAATGCCACATTTCATTCTTATGTCATTGCTGAAAATTCTAACCGATTGTATTAAGGTTTTCAATTACTTTTTGTTTTGGGTAACCTTTTTAAAGTCAGCCATGTACAAAAGGTGATTCAAATTTTCTCGCGAATCTGAGAAACTGTATTCTCGGTTATATCTTTTAAATATACTAATAGTATCAAGAGTGGTAACCTCTTTTTATTCTGAACCCCATTAGGTACTGTACTCATTAAAGCTTTTTTTTTTTAAATGTCCCTATTTTCTATTGCCTGATTTATAAACTTCACTGTTAATTTTAAGATATTTAACTAATATTTCCATAGGGTATTAGGTAAACATTCAAACACTAATAGAAAAAAAATTTTTTTTTTTTTTTTTAAGCATTTCACCCCAAGCAAGGCGGGAAACCACTAGGACGCAAGGGGTAACAGAAAATTTAGAGCAAGATCAGATATGAGTGATAGAAGAAAGGATGAGGGTAGTGGATAGATCAAGGCAACTGGAGATGTCGATTGACATTACATTTGAATAGCTGGAGATTATAGCTCACAGGGAAAAAGGAGAAGGAAAGGGAGTTCCACAGGCGAGAGGTGCGAGACATGAAGTTATTAGAGTAGAAGAGACGGCTACATTTAGGAGTTTCGACAGTGAAGGGGTGAGAGCGGGATGCCAGCCTCGTAGGGCGCTGGAACTCATGACGTCTGGGAACCAGCGAATGCAGCACCTCGGAGCAATTTCCATGAAAGTAATTGTAGAACAGACAGAGGGAGGCGACGGCGCGTCTGTGAGAAAGTGACTGTAGACGAGACGCCAGGGCAGGGCCAACCACATTGCATATCCGCCTCTGGAGCCTATCAAGAACCCCGAGGCAAACAGAAGGGGCACCAGACCATATATGGCAGCAATACTCCATGCAAGGGCGAATTGTTGATTTGTAGATTTGGAGGATCGACTCCGGGGAGAAGAACTTCCTAGCGCGGCTCAGGGATCCAACTTTCCTTGCAGTGGACGAGGCAATTGACTCGATGTATTTATTCCATCTCAGGTCAGCAGTCAACGTGAGACCGAGAAGCCGCAGAGAGTTGCTCTCGAGAAGTTGAGCGTCAGACATTCTAATGGAGGGAAGGGAAGGATCTCTGTGGGGATTAATAGAGAGCAGTTTTGTCTTAGAAGCGTTGAAGTTGACCAGCCAATTCATGCCCCAGTTCACAATCGATTGGAGGTCCTTATTGTCAAATATGGCACTGTAGTCGCAGTATTTTTAATCTGTTGTTTGAATCGATAATTTCCGCTTTAAACTGAAGGTATGAATTTACATGATTAAAAGAATTTTTTTCTGAAATTACCAATGTAGATCAGAAATATAGAATACATATTCAGCAAGATTCAAACATGTATACGTTATCCTTAGGATTTTGTTTTGTCGTGACAGCACTTTACCAATTGGTACATAATGCAGTCAGGCACTAAATCAAAAGACAGTTCTTTAATCTTCAGTTTTTTTTCATATTCTAATGAAAACAATACAGACTCTTTAAAAGTATTAATCTTAGTATCATCTGACACAGTGCCACAAATTACTGTAGCGATAACATCTGCAAATGTACAAAATATATACATCTGAAAATGTTCTCAGATTTAATAATAATTATTGATAATTTTTAAAAATAGATAAATATTTGACAATCGGCAAATTGTAACATTTCATACATTTTTACGTTATACTTCGACGTCTTTCGCTTTTAAATGGCAATGTATACTTTACAGTTGGAGCTGAAATAATATCATTGAAGAAAGAAGACATTTGGTTGTCAGTTTTGAAATTTTGCTAAAATCCCCTAATTCTGTTTAATATGGCTACATGAGCAATGTTTCAGCGGTCTTTTGGATCGCAGAGAAAATAAGGAAGGTTGCAAGAATATTATATGAGCACTTTTATGTGGTTTTTGATGCGTGAATACACGATTGGCAGCGAAAAATAGATATATGCATAATAATGGGGTATGTCATTTCATCACTTCTCGAAATGGTAACGTGGACGATAACAATATGCTTCATATACGAGATGAAATATACCAGCAATTGCCATGTAATCTTTCATTGGTAACCTTTCGATATATTAGAAAGACTAAAGTAAATATTGAATATCATTAGAGCGCTTCCACGAACTTTTCCGTTGGCCAGAAGCAGGGAAGAAATCTTGTAAAAGTCAGAGTCTTTCATTTGTAAAATTCTTTATTAATGAAGACTCAATTCCAACATTGCGAAAAGTCTTGATCGTTTCTACTCTTTGCTACTTTCAAATAATTTTCGTTCGAAGGATGTGATGAATGCACTTCAATAGCACAATTAGCAAATGTAATCTTATCGCAAAAGAGAAAATATATTGCATGTATTTCAGGTATTTGCTCAAACTGCTGCGGTTGTTGCCGATATACGAGATGCCATTTCCTATAAGTCGAGTAAATGAAATGAATAATCTGCATAAATCGGAGAAAATCACAGAAAATGTCTGTCTTTTTTAAAAAGGAAACTGATGTCACAGAGTAGAAGACAAAAATTCATATTATCTTACATATCTTTTGATGTTTCGTCAGTTTCCCGGCACAATTTTAGGAACCTTCCAGCTTAAAGTTAACAGTAGGAAAACATGTGAAAATTTTGAGCTTAATACTAATGAAAATACCAGAATAAATTCTAGAAACACCTTAAAGCATAAAAGAAATCATCTTTCAAGTTATATATCGAACAAAGTTTCATTTTTCCAACTGAAATAGTTTTAACTTACTTTTAGATTAGTAAGTTAATGCAATAAGTTGATGGTCGATTTATTGGAAAATATTGCATATTTTGAATGAAAACCAAAAATACAACCAATGGAAATATGAATTTGAAGGAGAGTTGTGGATGATGTATATTTCCCCTCAGTGGTGAATATTATGAGTTTGTTAGATAAATTCAACCTCAAAATATTTGATGAACTTACTAAATAAATTAAAACGCAGACAAAAAAAAGAAAGAAAAGAAAAAAGGTTAGCAAATAAGAAAATATTGCAAACTTCTATGTTTGTGATAATTGAAAACAAAACGGATAAAAAACAACTGTCCAAATCTTATGGCATTGCTATGGCGTGATGAGTTAGTGACGATGATATTTCTGTCTAGAAAGCATGCGTGACTCCAGGGTTATATAATAATAACTTAGGAAGATTACTTTAGATGCTGTAGGTATAAATGCTAAAACAGTGTGCCCAGATTCATGTGGCATTGGTGACAGTAACTGTCTCATAACAATTATCCTTTTAGGATCAGAGGTATATAAGCATGTACACCGGCCTCAAGTACTTCATTATGAAGTGCTGAATGAGCAAGAAGCATAATTTGAGTCAATTTCGCAAAGGCCAGAAAACTATTGACGTTGCATTTAAATTGTTGAAGAACGTTGGGAGCAGGGAAGAAGAAGTTTCACAATCGAGAAATGCAAAAAAAAGTAATTATTAGAATATAACTTATAGATGCATCTATAGCTATTTTAACATTAAATGGATGAGACCAAGTTGGCGTGAATCTACAGGGTGCCTAGTAAACAACAAAAAAAAAAGGCGGTAAATTCAGAAAGACGTGAGACAACCGTTGAAAACTGGTAACGACTGATGTGAGTGAAAAAAAAGAATTTCTTCACATTTCGTCAATCCCCAACGTCAGATGTTCTTCTTTTGAAAAGTACGATAACCATAGCCATGCGAAAAGGGTGGAACGAAAGACGAAAGTTTCTGTAAATAACCTCTAAATGACGTGTCAAAAGATCAAGCAGTAATTAATCAATCATAAAAGAACCAATCAGAGTTAAAGAATATTCAAGAAATTTAGTCAAGGTTATTCAAGATCAATTATTCCTGAAAGTTAAAAAGTGATGATAAATTTTCCGTTTTTTACTGGACACCCTGTAGTAGAACGTTTAAATTCATGCAGTTGAGGGACCTAGGAAAAGAGCTCTAGAATAATTGCCATGAAATAAAAATATAAAAGGAGGAGGGAAGACACATCATAGCAGCGGGTCGAGATACCAAATTTTGGCTCATTCGCATACATACATACATACATACACATACACACACACACACACACACACACACACATATATATATATATATATATATATATATATATATATATATATATATATATAAATAGGAATTAACTCATTAGAAGATTAATGATCTGTGAGAAGAGCGAGGTATTGAGTGCCAGTGAAAATCGTAATTATAAACATCGTTCTATGTTTACTAGAATGTATGTATGTATAGTAATGAATTTATGTTTATATCTATGAACTCGTCTAATTTTTAGTTTATACAAATAGTTCTTAATGGAAAACAATTATGTCCCATGAAATTTCATTAACTATTTTTGTGGTGAAAGTAAACCTGTAATAAAAGATATATTCATTTGCACATATGTGAATTCAAAATAAGTCTGTCTGTCTGCCTGTCTTTCTTTCTTTTTTTCTTTCTTTCTTTAATTTTATTTTGTTTTCTCTTAGGTTTATAATTTGCGACTACAGATTCTCTTGGTCGATAACTCTGCGGATCTATTTAGGCTTGAAACGAATAAGCAACCGTTCTAAGTATCGAATAAATTATGAAGGCCACTGATGAATCAACTGGAAGTAAAACATTTTTAAGCCCAGATTAAACCTTTGATGCGATAGGTCATTTTATATTTTGAACATTAAAAATCCCTTTGTACCATAATATCTTAGATGAAAACATTGGACAATTGTATTATCGACTTCATTTATGTGCCATATCTCTTCAGGGCAAGAGCGATCATGCCTCACTGCAACTTCATTTGTTTCCCATTAACCGTTCCTTTGTCTATTTAAACAAAGTCGTTACTTATGTTGCTCGATATTTCACTCTCCCTTTTAGCATTCAATATGTCTTATGAATGTCAAATTCTCCAAACCCACTTTCGTCATTATATTTCTCTTATTCGAAGTACAAATTTAAATCTCTTTTTTGTTTCCATTTCCTTTAAAACTTCCTCGTTGCTCACATGTTCCGTCTATGGTATCCTCAGAATTTATCTGTAGAACAACATTTCTGATGTCCCAAGTCTCCTCCGCATATGTGAGGAAATTACTCAACATTTACTACCACTTATTCATTGTAAGAGGATTTATGTAATATAAGAGTTAAGCACTATTTTTTCTGTATCTTACGAAAATTTCCTGTTTTTTAATACTTTAATAAATTTTCCGCTATTGCAATGCGCCTTCGGAATTCTGTGTAATTTTCCGTCGTCTGTGCTAATATCTTGCAGATTATTCCATTTCTCTACTTGCTTGATTCTAATATTTTTAAATCTTAGCTCGCATCTTGAACACTCTTTACTATTGGTCATACATTGTTTTCTTACAATTGGTGGTTATTCTCTTCATTTCGCTATCTTTTATTAGCTACTCTCGGAGAGAATCCCTATCTTATGTTGTTCAGATTGTGTCCACCAATAATAAACCTTAGTAGGATTTCTCGATCTTTCTGGATTGTCTCACTGTAGAGGTTGAATAAATCCGGTGAGAAAACGCAGTCTTGTCCTACTTACTCAGTTCATTTTCTGTCCGTATGCAGCTGGTTTGTTCCCAGTAACTCTTACGGATTATTCTAATATCTTTCCCAAATACATAGTTTTTCTAGCAGTTCAAATAAATCTTTGTGTCATAAGACCTTATCAAATATTTTTGAATAGTTTATGAAACATAGATATATGTCCCCCCGCCTTTGTTTTGCTTGTTCTAGTAACATTCTGAAAATAAAGATAAGATTTTTTTGTTCCAGTATTTTTAACGAAACCACAATATTTTTCCCTATTTTCGGTTTAATTCCGTTACCCGCTTTATTCATCAAAAGCCGGATTATAGCCACAGTTATGTGATCGATTAATCTAATTACCCGAAGGAGTTCGTATTCATTTACACCTGTCTTCTAAGGCAGCACTCTGAAGATAGATCGATTAAGGTATGTCGCCACTGTCGTATATTTCATTTATTATTTCCGTAATAGAGATTTACTAAGCGTAGCTTAAATATGGTGCAAGGCCATAAATCTGGTGCATTAAGGCTGAAAACATCTCTATTACATGGACACTGACTGCAAAATTAATATTCATTAATATCACTCGTAGTTAATTGGTCTCTGAATATTTATGTTATATTTGTAAAATCCACGATATTTAAGTTGTTATAATAAACTGTAAAATGTGAACTACAAAAGAAAGTTTAAACTAATCGAACTATTTACATTATTTATATTGTTTGGACTGTTGTCCTCGTCTTTATTGTTATCTTCACGACGCTTTGGACTTTGTAATCTTCGGTCTTCTTCAGGTAGTATACGTTAGAATTTTGAACCGAATCCTTTATTTAGTACACCGGGGTAGATTGTTCTAGTTCCAGCGGAAAAAAAAAACGTATTGGTTGAAGTAATCCAAAAGTGACTTGATCCAAAGAGTTTTTAGTTCAATACCTGGCCACAGCAGAAGTGAACAAAAACGTGGAGAGTTGAGTTACTAAAGGGGAATAACTGAGATCTCTAGAAAAGGCATGGCACGTGGAAGTAGAACAATCTACTCCAGTGGACAAAATAAAAGGTTCGTTTCGGAATTCCAACGTATAACACCTGAAGGAGCATATAAAGGAAAAATGTCGTAAATATGACAATAAAGATTAGAATAACAGTTCGAATAATGTAAATAGTCTAAATAGTTAAAATATTTAATCTCAGAAATATAGAAAGATAATCAAATTATTTCTAATCGAACTATTTTTAATCAAAGTACTTTTAGTCGCACTATTTTTAGTGAACTAATCGAAAAATATGAACTATAAAATAAATTTTTATGAGTGGAATAAATTGGATCGGATAAAATGCTCACTAAATTGGCAAAAGACTGGTTTTAGGCCACAGCTTTTCTGATCTGTTTAATGGAATAAGATGGTGTAAAGAAAAGACGAATCTTAAAGACGTGTGATTGAATATATATTATTATTGTTATGCAAGTCCTTGGTAATTTTTTTTATTTGTGAGGTCAGTAACAAGGGTGCATCTTATGATTTTATAGAACAAGTAAACTACCTGGTTAATATAATATCTTCTTACTGAATTGTGTGTACGAATCGAAAAAATAAGAACTATAAAATAAATTTTTATGAGTGGAATAAGTTGGTTTAGATAAGATGAGAAAAGAATCTTAGCTAAAAAATAAGGAATTTGAATCTAGACATTTCACCTTTAATCCAGGAATAATCTATTCTTGTACAAAAGCGTTTTACTGGCTCGTTTCTGTGGAATTGCACATCTATCTATCTATCTATCTATCTATCTATCTATCTATCTATCTATCTATCTATCTATCTATAGAGACAAAGAGGTGGTGAGAGAGACAAGCGAAGTTTATTTGTTAGTTATGACCATTAAGTTGCTTGTTAGAAACATAAACTCTCACATATATAATATATTATTACGTTACCTGAACTGAAATAAGTCGGTTATCTCACATGCAAAATGTTTATTAAATAAATTTAAAAATAATCGAAAAAGAAGTTCTAAGTATAACAGGTGTGTATATCGATTGAAGCCTGTCGTTGTTTTGTCTGATCAGCGACTTCTAATAGACCTGTTTCTTATATCAGTAAGGCTTCAGAAATTGAAGGTGATTCTCAATCGACTCACAAAGACTGACAATACATCACTTATTCACTCATGCTCACTAAATTGGCAAAAGACTGGTTTTAGGCCACAGCTTTTCTGATCTGTTTAGTAAAATAAGATGGTGTAAAGAAAAGACGAATCTTAAAGACGTGTGATTGAATATATATTATTATTGTTATGCAAGTCCTTGGTAATTTTTTTATTAGTGAGGTCAGTAACAAAGGGTGTATCTTATGATTTTATAGAACAAGTAAACTACCTGGTTAATATAATATCTTCTTACTGAATTGTGTAGCTTATGAAATCAATTTACATGTTCACCTTGTTTTCACTATGTTGTAAATCTACGTTTAAATTTCGATTATCGTTTATGTGGATTAATTACCCAAAGACACTTCACATATTTGTTGAGTACAAACCACTTATTTTCGCAAATCATTTATTAAATGTATCTTTCAATATTATAATTTCCTGATTGTATAAACGATTATTTACATTTGTCTAATATCATGTAGAATTTAATCAAGTGATTGACTTATTTTCATGAGTGGGCTTCTCATTTAGGTTTAAGCGATTTAATTTTCAAGTAATTTTCAAGCACAGATTAGAAAAGGGTTTTAAATACTTTTTAGTGATATAAAGTGACAATTGCATTGAATGCATTCATTAGATATTAAGACACATTCCACTATATTATTTAAGGAAATAGAAATAGTTACACCAAAGTTTCTTTTATTTGTTTTCTTTTTACATTAATTTGTACAAGTGTTTTTTCGTAAAAAATCACATGACAATATGGAGAGAAAAAAATACTACACCACTCAAAAAATAAAATCAGTGCTGAGGACGCATCAGTTTAATAAATGTCATATTGGCTAAAATAAAGTGTAAGTAGTAAAATTTTCTAATGATAAATGGAGGAAGATCATGAATTACATGTTTTAATGGTTCGAATATCTAAGGGGTAGTAAATATGTTTACATTTTGGACGTAAAAATGAGATGAGATATTAGTTTTTCATTTAGTAAAAATGAAATGAGATATTAGTTTTTCTGTTGTGTATTGCCAATTCCGGTCAATATACGTGGTCATCCTTTGAACTTTTCAGCCGAATCTCGTATAAAATCAGTTTTAAAATAAAGACAAGATATTTTTTTCAACAATGTCGAGTAGGGTCAGTATTTAGATGGAGTACGCTTGGGAATCCCGGGTAAGTAATTCTATCCCAGTCCGAGGTATGTTTCTGCTTTAAATAATCCAAATTATAATAAGCTGTTAAAAAAAATCAAATATTATTTCCAAAAGAAACTTAACATTTTTGGCAGGTAACATAATTCCCACATGTGCCCAAAGCAGACTTAAAACAAATACATACGCACGAGCGCGCGTGCGCACGCGCACGCGCGCGCACACACTCACACACACACTTACACACACACACACACATACATATATATAATTTATTATTATGTTATTTCAACAGGAAGGAGTCAGTTATCTTAATGGCATGATGTTTATTAAATGAAATTTTAAAATAATCGAGTGATAAGTTTTATCAATAGAAATTGTGTATATGGCCTGTTGTTGTTTTGTGCAAACACCAACTTTTAGCAGAAATTCTCTCGTTCAGAAATTGAAGGTGACTCTTTTTCACTCGACTCGAAAAAACACATAAATACGTACGTTGTGATCATCTAAACGAATAAGCAGGACTAAAACGAATGATTTTCGCCATAAAAATCGATGCCATCGCTTTCGGTAACGTTTCATAGTACGGATCAGTGAGTTTGATAATCGAATTGTTTTTTGTGTAAAGAATGTAAATCGAACAATAGCAGATACAATTCTGGATTTGAAGTTTCTTTTTACTTAGGAGCAATTTGGAAAATAGTTTCGACAATTTTGCTTAAGATTTCGCCTTTTAAAAATATTTACCATTACTTGCATTGCTTTTTTGTGAATCGTCTTCTTCCAGTCGTGGATGAGTAAAACAATATTTTTGATAGGATCTTCCCAGGACAGAGTAATAATGATCACATTGACAATATAGAACATCAGATTTAATATTGTCTATCACAGGAATCTCATTTTTAAATATGAATTATTTTTTGTTTTCTTCGATAAAAATCTAAAATAAACTTGAAATGTTTGGTGTAGAAGTAAATCAAAATTTTAACAATAAAAGGAAATGTATTTATTTAGGCTCTTCTCTATTGATATTATATCGACACTTCTCTATTGATATTATATCGACACTTCTCTTCGGGAAGGTTTCAGGACCCATATTTTACTCATCATGCTTGACACCGAAATTTTGTTTAAAATCCATATTTTGTGTTACGCGTATGATGCTTACTTATTGCCTTTTGCAAGTTAGTTTAAAGAAGTTAATAACGTTACTTGAAATATATGATTACAGTGATAGATTACTTGAGAGGAGGGATTCTGTCTACAATAATGATCATGCTTTTCCATTCGAACTCACGTACTTATACTCACTATGATTTAGATGGTTTACCCCGGTAACATTCTGGGAATTTTGAATCGAACCATATCTTCAATCTACCTTGTTAGAGTGTTTTCATTTTGCTTTTTGTGCTTAGGGGAGTTAACTCTTACTGCCTTTGTGTTAGATTATTTATTTTGCTGAAACAGATTCTATGACCTTCCATACTAGATAAGGCTATCAAGTACGACAATCATCTTAAGAATGCCGAAGCGTACATATAATAATGATAATAATTCGTTGTTTAAAAAATTCCGGCAGAAATTAACAATGATTTTCATTATCATATTAATTACGGATATCATTCTATGAAAAATTACATTTTTAACAGAAGCGTATGTTTTATCGAATCAAAAATACGTTTCGAACTTAACGATTCCAATATACATAATTATGTCGAGCTTTCTCACAGTTTACTTGGATGTTTTTATTGTATCATTGATTTATATATATGTTATACACTGAGCAATGAGGTGGACTCGCCTGCACGTGTATAAATATGAGAAGTAAGGGAGACAGCAAAAGCCATATTTAGCGGCCGTCTGAGAAAATACAGGGGTAATATGCAGCTGAATTTACTCTAAGTATAACTGAACTCAGTTAAGTAGGAGACGCATTACAACAATGTACATGAAAATACATTAACAAATCAGGCAGGTTCGTGAGATAATTCTAAAAAGGTACGATATTGAAAATTAGTCACAGCTTATCTCCCTTAGGTCAAGGGCGTGTCGAGAAGGTTCAGTTCAAAAGATGATCTATACAAACTCAGGAAAATATTCAGAAGCAGTTCAATCTTACAGAGACATCACTACTGAGTCAAAGCCAACGCAGAGAAAAACATAACCAAGAACTTTGCTTTATCCAATGCAGTTGCGGCATAGAGTACAAATGTAATGAATACCGACTCTTAAAATACCGTAATTAGGGATGAGGCAATGAAATTAAGCATATCTGATCATGTATTGAATAAAAATGGTGCTTACTAAATCTTGTGAAAAGCAGTAAAACAGAGGAAAATATATGAGAATCAAGCGTCTGAAGTAATCAGAGTGTGTGTGTGTGTGTGTGTGTGTGTGTGTTAGGCTATAACGGCCTCACCATTAGGCCAAGCATAAATACATTATGAAAGTCATTAATTATGAAGGTCATGCACCAGAAATACCAGTAACTAATAACACTGAAACAAGACAAAAAACTTCAGTGGCAAAAGAAAGCAATATAAAGAAAAATAGTGACGAAGAAAGAATATTTTCGCAACATGCCTGGAGCTGATGAGGTATATATAAATTTAAGGATTTTAGCCTGAAATAGAAAATTAATCTCGTGTTTAAGGAGACGTAAGTGATATAGTAATGCGTAATGTGTGGTAATTGACAGTTTTAAAAGATACTAAACATTTAAAATTGTTTGGTAATGGCTGCTCCAGAGTCTGTACCTGAATGGAAATTTCTGATTGCCTGAATGTAAAATATAGACAAAGCGGGCAGGTGTGATGATCAAAGAGACTTTTATAGACATTAGCGAAACTGGTTTCATATGGCGCTGAAGAAAAGTCATAGATATATGGAATTTATTACTTGGAGGAATAGACCTCTGAAGAAGGCCAGGCAGCAGAATATTCGAAACGCTGTGATGATAAAAAAAAGATGAGGACATTACTAGTACTAAAATTAATAACAAATAACGTGAATATTTGTTTAAAGAATTTAAATCCTTGTAACAAAACGTTTAACCAACGAAATTAATCCAGGTTTCTTAATGCAATAGTTTCAGAATTATTATCTAAAACATCATCAACCATTACTTTTGGGGATATTATCAAACATAATTTAAAGAAATGTTGAAAGTAAAAAAAAATAAATAATAAAATAAACTAAAAACAAAAGAATAATCTCATGCTTTGAACAATTCCTGAAATCATAATGACTGTTCTCAAAATGAAAAACCATGAAATATTTTGTCACAAGGTAAAATAATTATTTGAATCGATTAATTTTGGCTTGTTGGTTTCCTTTCTCTGGAGCAGCGATTAAGAAGTTACGTTTTCAGACAATTATTACAGCAGTGATTTCGATTCTAATAAATTGTCCACGTTTGTGAACTTGTGCCATACTAGGATTAGTAGATATCAATAAAGTTTGGCTCCGTAGAAGATCATGAAACATCAGTTGTTGATGAAATTCGATAGAAACCTGGCTTTTGACTGATAATTTTGAATTAAGATAAACACAAAGCATTTTCAGGGAGGCGGGTGAAAGAGTTATAGAATGAGATAGCTGTTAAGATCAATAGGAAATTCAGCTGAAAGGATGGGAGTTCTCTTAGAGCAAAGGTTTGGACGGATGGAAATTAAATATACTTTGCTGTCTTCTCCTTATCACTTTAACTATGTTTATGCCACAGAGAAAATTTACAGCGCTGAGGTCTCTGATATAATGGCCTCTTTAACATCTTATTGCCAATTGCCACATTCCCATAACTGATTTTCACACACACACACACACACACACACACACGAAGATCTTGATTATTTCTAACACACGTACAGATCCCTACATACACGCATATGCAGAGACTGTGACAAGTAGTCAAACACGCACACATTCACATACATATAGAAATACTGTGACAGATTCACACACACACACACACACACACACACACACACACACACACACACACACATATATATATATATATATATATATATATATATATATGTGCAAACATAGATATACATATGCATAAATAGACATGCAGTTATACGAATTCATCACTCTCCGGAGAGTTGTGATTTTCCAAGCGTAGCTGAGATGTGGCACAAAGCCGAAGTGTATGGGGCACCCAGTGAAGATCGAACTCACTACTCAGTCGTAATTGTTCTAGCGAGACAAGCTTACTAACCATTACATCGCCTCGAGATGCCCAAAATTATATATTTAACTCTCCGGAGAGTATGATGGAGTGTATGCTGGTTGCCTAGTCCCTGTTGTAGACCTTCAGTTCAGGTACATTTTGTGTTGTTTTGAGACCCACATAACCCACCTGTATTTTATATTGCAAATAGGCTGAACGGACCTTAAAGTTTTGGGGGAGATGGGGGGGGGGCACACAGTCTGTCGTGGTCAGTAAAGAAGAAAGACCATTGGAAAGTGTCTGAAAACCTTGCCACAGATTGACTCAAGCCTTGTGAATTAAATCTATTTTGAAGCCATCAGTGATATGTGCTAGCAGGAAGTTACTAGTCATCCTGACGGAATATGAAACTATACAGATTGATGTACGTAGACATAGATGAATATATTTAGCTGTATCACTTCATGAGTAATCGCGTAAGTATGCAGAATGATATTGCTGTGAGTTTGTGTTTTTATACAAAATATAAGATAAATTTCAAGTTTTATGGTTGTATCGCATTTTAAAGTCAACCATACTTTTCTTTTATGTGTCTTCAAGTTGTAGGCGATCAGGATTTTCCACAACTTTCAATCCTTTCTAGCACCAAGCAATAATTGACTGATTTTCTTTCAGTCCCTGTCCTTCTATCCTTTTACACAAGTTCGTTAGTTAGGTTAGTTGGTGTTTACCCCAGCCCTTCTTGCAGTCACTATATCTTGTCAGTATCGAATTCTTTTTGCCTTTTTCCCTCATTATCTGTCACAGAAATTTCAAGTATCTGTTTCTGATTTTAAATAAAATTTCCTTTTCCTTTTTTTTTTTAGAACTTCCTTATTGCTCATATGTTACGTCTATGTTATTCTCATTATTCTTCTGTGAAACTACAGCTCCTGTCTGAAATGTTGTAATCTTTTATTTTGTAATATTCTTTTCCTATTCAAAAGTCTTTTGCGTTGATAGTAGATTTAGAAGGAACAGGGAGGAAGTATTATGCTATTAGACATAGTAGTCAATGAAAACAAAATGAAAAGAAGGAACCATTAATTGTAAGAAGACAGAATGCTTAGTAATGAGCAAAAAGGGTCAGGTCAAGATGTGAATTAAGCTGTGGGGACGTCAGAATCAAGCAAGAAACTCACCTATCCGGGAAGTGTAATAATAGACGACGGAAAATTCACGACAAAACTTCAAAGGCCTTTAGGAATAACGAAATACACTTTTCCCAAATTGATTAAGGTACAAAACAATTGAAAAATAGTAGAAATTATAAATCAAAGAGATCTTTGAAGTCTTTGTTCTCGGTCCAACTGATCTCGGCTTCGGTCTTGATCTTGAAATCAGTCTCTTGTGACTCTGCCATGGCATGCCGACAATCTCGCTGAGAAACATCCACTCTTCAATTTAATCTACCTGCTAGTTCTCTTGGTCACTCGTCACCATATAAGGAAACAATGATTTGCTCCCAGAAGATGTAATGGTAAATTAACATTTCTCCATTATTTCTACTATCACAGCTTTGTGCCAGAACAATAAAACTTAGCAAATATCGATATAACTTTCACGAACCAGATGTATTTGTAATACAATTATACAACGCGAGTCAGTTTATAATACAATGATGAGTACGTTCTTATATTGCGCCTACGTACAAATCTTTGTGCACTGAACACTGATCAATGAACCAAGAACAAGAAATTTATTTATTTCAGGTGGGACATTATTCAGCCCCGTCAGGCTATCTTGTTCTAGACACACCATGCTGCTATAACTGTAGTACACTATGCTCTCTCTCTCTCTCTTACAAACACACACGTATACACACACACACACGTATACACACATACACACACACACACACACACACACACACACACACATATATATATATATATATATATATATATATATATATATATATATATATAAAAACGACAGACATTATGTATCAATAAATTTTAATGTTCGACTTTCCAAATTAAGAATAATCCTTCTCAGAGAAATCAACTTCGGACAATTTCTGACGAAATTTCCTCCTTGTCTAAGAGGGAATATCCGTAATTTTGAAATGTTGATCATTAAAATTAATCGACATAAAATGTCTGTCGTTTTTCATAGTATTTGTCTTAAAGAACATTTGCTGCCTAAATGCACCGAATATATATATATATATCTGTTTTGTATATAAGTTTTTCGGCATATATATATATATATATATATATATATATATATATATATATATGTGTGTGTGTGTGTGTGTGTGTGTGTGCGCGTGTATCTAGCGCGTTTGAGAATAGACGTTTTGCTGGACATGAATGGAAAACGTCACCATCTAATTTCTCTCTGAGACGTATCGAGATCATTAACATAGCAGCTTCTAATCAGACACAGGAAATTAAAAGACACGTTGTACCCGTGGTAGTAGTCAACAATGACAGTGATTCGGAGAAAGCAAGATTCTTGAAAGTGTTCATGTTCAAAATCAGAAACGAGTTTGATGCCTCTAACGTGGACGTGCTATTTCTGTCTAAGAGAAAGTAACATTCTGAGAGATTTGACTACCAGGATAGGCTATCAGGAACCACAAACCTAGCAATTCGATGTGGGCCGTCTCCGAGCAGCACATGGCGAAATCCAATATCAAACGCACGGTGCACGAAGACATCATATTTGACATGATATAGAGTAGTCATTTAATAATAGACACCAAAATCAAGGAGAGGCGAATGATATAATCGAAGCGCTTTCCTAAACAATCTCAAACAACTTGAGGCGTCGGGCATACTCTTTTTCTTCTCTGTTAAGTAGCAGAACAGTAGAAACTACAGATTGGCTCTGTATGGGGAAATCACAGAGGAACCATTTTGTGATAGTCGTGAGCCGAGATGACCATGTTATGCAGCTCCATTTTTTTCCTAGTAGGTCTCAGTTTCGAATAAAGAGAAAATTCTATACACTTTGATAAATGTTATAATTTATTGGCGGAAAGAAAGTAAAAGTATATTGATTATGAAAAACAGGAATGGACTTTCAGTTGCTGACGAGTCTTTTGATCTTTAGCAGCTTTGATTATTTCTTTAAAGAATGGGAATTACTTGGCAATAATTTATGTGGACAACCTCGCAGTTTTAGATTTGACCTCATATGACCTGCTGCAAAATCTTATATTTATTTATTACAGAGGATAAAAACATAAAGTTTATTTTAATTTACTCAAACCAACAGTATTAAGTGGAAAATCATCTTTTATGCATAGTTTGCTTTTTATTATATGTGAAGATTTTAAATATTTTTCCATGAGTTTCCATGAGTTTGCTAATATATTTCATTAAACATTATTTTTCTGGAAAAATTTTAATTTTTGAAATAGACAAAAAATTTAATGTTTAAAAAATTCATCAACTTCGTAAAAGAGTTGCGGTCAAGCTTTATAGATTTTTTAAAAACATCCTTCAACTGAACATCTTTCAATCAATAAGTTTTCAAGAGGTAAAACGTCTATATTTTTACCCTGAAGATATTTATGAATTAATTTAGAAGGATATTTGTATATTTTTGGATCATAGTCATGAAGAAAAGTCTTTATAAAAGGAAATTTTCTAGGTTGGCATTCACGAAAGCATCCCCTTTAAAGGGTTTTAGTAATATTTTTTCTTGTTACTTTCATTGGAACGGCTTCCTAATTATTTCTGATGCCATTAGTTCGGTGCTTATTTTCAACACTTCTTAGAAGTTTAAATTCTGCCCAGGCCATCCAGGTTTATTAGTAAAATATTTCTAGCTTGATCATTAGAAAAATGTTTAAATAAATCTACATATTATGACGTGTATAATTATAGCGATATTGAAATCACCAAGTTCGATCCTTCTGGAATTAAATATTCATATATTAACATTTATTAATTAATATTAATCATTTATAGACGAAAATATATAATATTCTTGTTTATACTTTTCTCGTTCCATTAATGTTGAGCATACGAGTATTTTTGCTTTCTTGCAAATTGTTGAATATATATATATATATATATATATATATATATATATATATATATATATATGTGTGTGTGTGTGTGTGTGTGTGTGTATGTGTGTGTGAGTGTGTGTGTGTGAGTGTGTGCGTGTAGATTTAATAAGCTGATTAATTACATTTGAGCACTAAAAGTCTAACAAAATGATAACAATATTGGCAATAAGATTGATGATATTTATTATATATTAGCCTTTTGACTAAATTGAAGCACGAAGAGAAAGATTTCAAAGTTGGAATTTTCAGACACGCCGTTGTCCTTTTTCAACAAGACGAGAAATAAACAAAGAAACGGGACTTACTCTTTCGAGGAATGTTGTTTTTCTTTTTGGTTAAAGCGATCCCTGTGGAAATTATACTCTCTGAGTAAAGCCAAATCCCTGTTTAATCCCTCAATATGTGATTTTATTTCGAAAATATAATCAACTCCGACTAAAGGCCTATTAAATGTACATATTATAAGAATCACACGAGGTCCATCTTTCATTTGAATCATATATATATATATATATATATATATATATATATATATATATATGTATGTATGTATGTATGTATGTATGCATATATATCCGCTTAACAACTATATATGTTCCCATCTAAAAGAAAACTCAGCTCAGTTATTTATAATTTTATTCTCCATAAACTGAAGGCACTAACACCATACCAAAAATTTAAGTTAGCACTATGTGTGTGTGTCTACATGTGTGTATCTACGTATGTGTGTGTATGTACACTAGCAAGTGCAAACATACGCTTACGCACACGCAAAGACACACACACGCACACACACACACACATATATATATATATATATATATATATATATATATATATATATATATATATATATATATATATGTATGTATCAAGCAGCATCCTCAATAGCAGGTGTTCTCCGTTTATTTGTAAACATTTCAAAGAGACTTTCTAAAGGTCGCCTACCATTTTTTTGTGAATTTTTTTTACAAAAGAATTCAGCTCATAGACGAATAGACAACCACTCCTGAGAAAGGGAAAATCGTTTGAAACCTCGACATATAACCAGTAATACTGGAATAACCATTTTGCAGTATTGATGTGCAAGGAGACATGACAAGAAATTTATGGAAAATTCTCATCTACAAAGACACATCTATATACATATATCTTTAATCACTGTCTGTGACACACGCCGATCTCGAATTGTTGCTCCTTCCTCTACTTATCTATGTCGAATTGCTTTAAACGAGATGTAATTAACTTCGAAGTATTTTTAGTAATCATTTAATTCTTCTAAATTAATTGAAAAGGAAATCAGAATCGATAGTCACAAACAGACGAGACATCTGTTTGATAGGCATTGTCGTTTTTATATACATCATTTCAAAATATTTACAGTTTCTCTGAGCTGGCAGCGTTTTAACTCATAAATTTAAGTTGAAGTGAAACCTCTGATGCATAATTCTGAGCTATCAGTCACATAGTTTGTCTTTTTTTTTGTTATATACATGGATTTTGATAAGATTGATGTTAATTCTAGACATTAATTCTAGACATTAATTCTAGACATTTAAGCTATGTATTTAGCTTGAAGATAGCAAAAAATATACAACAGATATTCTTTCTTTAACTTAGAGAACTTTATTATTCTGATAGGGAAATGAGAATAATTTTAAAAATAGATTATATCTTAGAATGGCATTTTGCCAGTCGTGAATATGATAATCTGCAACAAATAACCTGATTTGATTTTTTGGCCCTGGACATTAAAAGACTTTCTGTATAAGTATGAATCTAATAATCTACAGACGAACCCAATCTTGTTTGGCAATAAAATTAACTTCACGGCAATGGAAACTGAAACAGTAATGTACACACCTAAATTAATTTTTGACTCGTATTTTCTCTATTTTAATCTCAATTGATTTTTATCCTAACTCCTCGATCATCAGTTTCCGATAATAAGTAAAATAAAAAGTCCCCAGTGTGACTCGAAATTTGATCGTCGCTCTTTACAAATAATCGTATGATATCGAAGTTGCGATAAAAAGAAATTGAAAGTAGAATGAAATAAAACTAGCCCCGAATTAATAATTGCCAGTCATTCGAATAATCTAAATGTACCAAATCGACAAGTAGTGTTTTGATAGAAAATAGAAAAATAACATTCGAGAATTTAAGAGATCTTTTATTTCGAGATATTCTTTCCGTTTTCTTTTCTTAAAGTCATTATCATGTCTTCTCGGCTACTGCATCTGTTTATGTGTTTTTTGCAGTAGAGTTGCGCAAGAGTAAGCTTTTCAAATTCGTTTACCAATATCACAACATATAAGAGACGTATAAAGGGTTAAGAGAAAAGTCATTATTTTTAACCGATTTCTCAGTTTACATGATTAGGCATCCTGAATATCAAGCTCAGAAATAATTGTAGATTTTAAGGAGAAGCGCTATGACTTCGGAAACATTATAAATATTTTGAAATTATGAAATAAAAACTGTAGTAGTGATTGAAAAGATGTCTCGTCTGTTTGTGAATATCGATTCTGCTTACCTTTTCAATTAATTTGAAAGAATTAATTAATTACTAAAAATACTGCGAAGATAATTACATCTATTTCAGGAAATTTCAAAAGTAATTATTAATTATTCCTTATGATGTCGCGCTGACCCTTCATTAAGCCGTTCTATAGTTCTGCACGATTTACCAAAGGAATTGAACTTACAACTTACAGGTACTCAGGTGAACTATTACCCGCGCGTTTAAACACACGGTCATGAAATGTGATGAAGTCCGCGAATACGAAGAAATCGGTCTGTTAGAAACATTTTGTAAAAGTTTTGAGGAGTTTTATTACGAGTTATTGTTCATTATCTAGTGGCTAGTTTACGAGCAGGAAGAAAATTTCACAAGACTTTTAACTTTCTATTTTGTTTTGTACTTGTAAAATCTACGATATTCATTCAGCAGAGAAGGAAGCACTTAAATAAAGAGCCACCCTCATTATTAGGTTTATGGTGATTATTAAAAATGAATTTCATACTACTTTCATACTATTACTAAATCTGCAATGATAGCAAAATTTGGCAGAACTGATTGATTCTTCAATTTGAAATTGTTGTGATCGTCTTATTTAACAAAGAATGAAATATAAATGAGCAGGAAAAATATTTTCACTTTTAAACATTTTGTGTCGATCTCTCGGGTTACTCATCATTTTATTTATTTGAAAAGTTAATGATCACTTTTCAAATTAAATTCAAAGGTCGATAGAAATAAATTCTCGTACACTGCTCTTAGTTTGCACACTGTTCTCGTCAAATGAGAAGGCGCTTAAATTTAAAGCCAGATTGTTGGAATTTCTTGTCTTGATAAAAATGAAACGTAATGACTTGCGAATAAGTGAAAATATTTAATTTCATTGTTTATTGCTTTACTTCAATTTCTGACACTAATGAAATTGTTAACGGGAAACTTGCGAGAATGTTTTGATTGGCTTCAAAACAAGTCAATTAAAATACAGAAGAGATTAAATAACAAGTTTATTGCGTTAAGACTTCGTCATTTAACCTGACATCTTGATATTCATAAAAGTCTGAGATTACAGACCATTGACTTCATATCAAATTTATCTTTTGAATATAGGAGATTTTATCATTTAATGAATAACCATGGGCCTACAAGAGAAAAGAGGCTTTTTTACGCGATTCCTCCGGGAAAGAAACAAGGTTTTTAACACAGACATGAGAGCAATCAACCTAATCACCAAATTGATGACACCGTGTACATAAAAATGTTGTTGTCAAGATTTCAAGTATAATTTAAAGGGCTAATACTCTAATGACTTTGTGTTAATCTAGCAGACAAATTGCTAATATAGTTAGTTCAAATCTCACTTAATACCCGATATTTTTGGCATTGTGTCAAACATAAACTTAGTAAATACATTGAACACCTCACCTTGAAACCAAGGCGAGTAAGCTTGTAAGCTACCCTTGTAGTTTATGACTACTGGAGAGAATTTAATCCTCATTGGGTACTCTAAACATTGCATTTTGCCAAATTAGATTTTGCTTAGTGTCTACCTTAGGTACCATAACTAGAAGCAATGACTACTGAGTTATTCTCGAAGATTCTTACCAAAGAAACGTGATTAATCCTTACTGGGTACACAAAGCTTTGTTGAGTGTAGTTGGAGAAGTTATTCGCTGAAAATACTTTTAAAAGAAGGCGAAAAACACGCTGAATTCGAATGATCTATTCGTAGAAACCAAAGAGTCAGTGAGCATGCTGGCAATGAGAATCCACTTCACAGGCAATATTTTTGCATTGTATCGAGAGACTGAGGTCACGTCATTAAATTCTTGGCATTTGTATTTCAGCATTCATCTTTGTATTCTTGGTTCAGATTGACATTAACATTTTGAATCAAATAATTATCAGCTTGGATACTAATAATATAAAATTCAGATAGTATTTCTTAGATGGATTGAATTAATGCTGGAGGTTTCGACTTATGCTAAGTTATTTTGATTTACATACTCCAAATACAAATTACTAATTTTGTGTGTGTATTACGTTCGCTTATGATCAAACGTCGATTCGTACAAAACATAAGCTTATATAGGTCCATAAACTAATATATATTTGCACTATTTACATTGTTTTGACTGTTGTCCTAATCTTTATTGTCATATTCACAACGCTTCAGCCGTTGTACACTCCAGCCTTCTTCACTTGAAAAAGGCAGGAGCTTACAACGGCTGAGACGTTGTGAATATGACAATAAAAATGGGGACAACAGTCCATACAGTGTAAATAGTGTAATCTAAGAAAAGTAGACATATATAAAAAAGAAAGGTTTATATAAACAAAACATTTTATAGTATGCACTGATATTGACAATTTCGGTTTATGTTCAAATCTAGGCTAAGATTTCAGATGATAAATTTTATGCTAGGTTTGGTATTTTGTTAGCGCTACCGAATCCCACCCCACGCCAAAAAAAAAATAGAGACTCATAACAAAAAAGAAAACTGAAGCACTGGAAGAATAATTAAGGGAAGGGAAATTTTAATGAATTAGATAAATATTATGAATAATTAAATGGTAGAGATAAACTAATAGCGAGAATAAGTACATCGTATTTCATACACTGTAAATCGGCATTTCTGGAGTAGGATCATCCGAGGGAGGACTGAAACTTTCGAGTCCAACCGGCAACATGTAGAGAATCTGCGACAGGAGGGTCCCACCACCAGCCACATTCGTCTGTGACTCCTACTCACGACTGGTAAGGTGTAGTCTGGGCATTCACAGCCATCCCCATCATCACCACCAGAGGAGAGACAGGAAATAGATGATTATCCCGATACTCGGATGCAGGCAGATGCTGACGACAATTTCATACGAGCAATTAGCATAGTAATATAGTCAGACTTTTCTACAATGAAAACCCATTGACGTCCGTGGCTCTCCGCAAAAAGTAAACGTAATCAAAGTGGAGGGTTATGAGAAACAGTTACATCAGAAACCATAAAAGGAAACAAGGCAATAAGAAAACTATTTAGTTTATACTTATACTATATAAAATTAATAAAACTTTCTGAAAAACTTATGTTGTTTATATTGCTATAAAATGGGAGACTTTCTCTGTCAGTCTAAAATGAATAAATATCACAAATCACATAAGAAGGATCAGATTTGCATCCATTGAGCCGTTTCAAAGTAAATTACGTTTTTCGATCACAAAATTCAAAGGTTCTTCTACTCAAGTGATTATTTCCTGACATTACAGTCTTTATTTTCAGGTGTTTCTACTGACTTTTTCAGGCGGTGTCATTCTAATGTTGACTACTCCATGTTGACGTCTCTCGCGATCGGGGGACCAATTGACTTCCGCTTCTACTCCCCTAAAGTTTTATCTTTCTTTTCCAGCAAAGTGTGAGACGTGACATCGCTGTTCAACCATTCTTTACTAAACTGCTTCCACTTCCGGTGTCAATTGTTGTTTAACAAGACTAGAGTGAAAACATTAGATATCTATTTCAATCTTAAAGTTTTTTTTAGATGTGTCTTATCTAACCAAGATGAAATGTTTTGAGAACTTCTTAAAACATTTCTGTTGCTATCGAATAGGAAATCGTTTACTACTAAAGTGACATGGCAAAAGCTTACAGATACTTTTTTTAAGTCATAGTACTTGAGAAATGCCCAAACATCATTCTAAATTTATGAAACTTTGTAGTATCCGAGTACAAGAGAATACATTTTTCATACATGAAATAATTGTTTATTCACCTCTAGACTCTGTCAAATTAACGTCAGTCTAATCAACAGTATGTGGTTTCAGGTCTTTTTTTCGAGCGTTCGATCTTTTTGAGTGAGTACAACGGATTTTACTTGTGCCTTATAAACCGGATGTTTATATAATTTCCTGTTATCGGTTGCCTTGTCCTAAGTTCAGCTAGGTTTATTTCTTTGTTTATGTTAGTGCACCTACTGTCATCCTTCGAGGCATTATTCTGTTCTTGCTGCCTTTGAGGGTATCTTCAAAGTTACCTTCCTCCGGGGTTCTTAGGTCTTTTGACTTTCTGTTATATCTTAGGATGAATCCAGTACATATTGTGATCACCACAGAATAAACCTTATTAGATCAAGGTTCCTGATGGACATTAAATTTGATTCAGTTCTATTTCCTAACAGGGGCCACAGAAAATAGTAGTATTGCATTATAAAATAAGATGGATTGAGAAAATATTTTTAAAGGGTAGTAATTAAAGTACTTTATTGTTGTCAAACATTTTAAGAGTAACAGAATATTATACTTTGGTTTTATTTAAAAATAAGATCCCATTTTTAAGATATTTTACAGCTTGACGCCTCAAACATTAAGATCTTCAATTAAATGCGATATTTATTAGATACCACTAAAAGAAAGCGTACTTTTCACATGTAAAATCGGCTGTGGTGGAGAAAAAGACGAGTTACCATTGAACTACTAACAGTTGTTTTCTGCTTTAGTCATTCTTCTAAATCTGTGTACACGCGAGTATTAGTGTCTTCGTGTCACGTGCATTCGTTTGCCTGTTAGAGCATGCGTAGAAGATTAGTGTTTTTCTTTGTCCTCTGTGGAATAAATCGTCCCTTAATCACGCGCGTGTTTTGCCTTTTATACCTTTGAAGCAGGAATCGAAAAACAACGAATCGATTCTTCAACGATTCAAGCTAGACGTTCGAATAAAAAACACAAAAGAAAAGAAAAAAACAAAACAAAACAAAAACTAGTCAACTGAGAAAGTGAATGCTTTGTCCCCTGAACGCGTTTAATTCTTTTAAATATCATGTAAATAAGATGCAATGGGTCTTGGCACCAAACCTTAATTGAATGTTTAATCATTAGTTCGACTTGTTTTGCTTTTATTCAGATAAATCGCAATTAGTTTAATGTTGACGTGTCGGCACATGTATTCGCGTGTAGGAATAGTCATACGGATGTGCATGTATGTATATGTGTATACGTCGGGGATAGATAAATTTTTTACGGAGGCACTTTAAATTCGGTACAGTGAATAAGAGATTGACATTTATTATTTTTGTCTAATATAGAATTAGGTTAAAAATGCTGACTGAAGTCCGAAGAATTAACGATACATCAACAATTAGCTTGAAGCTAAAAAAGAAAGAAAAAAAAACTTTATATAAACGTGATAAGATCTGAAAAATATGTTGTGCAGAATCTACACCTTGAATGGAAATCGTTCTTCATTCAAATCAAAATAAATGAGATTTGTTTACAACAACCAGATCTGCTTTTCAGTCTTGGATACGATATTCTGATTTTAAAGTTCTAAGTAATCTGACTTGTTTTTTTCTTCAAGAGAAGTTCTGCCTTGTGCTTATACCATTTGTTTACATGATCGAATTCGCACATGTAATTCTTATCAAATTTATTATCACGGTCAAGACATTACTATATAATTTTAATGTATTAAATATGAAAATATACATCATATTATATAATCATGGATCAAATCATATATCGTATTATAATATAAAATAAAATACGAAATATCTTCTCTAAAAAACTATATGAAAATGACCCAGTTGCATACACCAGTCTGGTAGATAACGCTCTGTATGATTATATATGAAAGATGTACCGAATAAATTTATGTCATACACTTCTTCCCAAATTAAAAAAAATGTATTATAGCCGATACACGCGTGTGTGTGTGTGTGTGTTTGTGTTTGCGCGCGTGTATGTGTGTGTGTGTGTGTGTGCTTAAAAAGGCAGACTACGTAAAATGATAAAACTGTCCATAATCGATATCCCAGTCTACTAAGTAAATACATAACATTTTACAGGAGTCGCGTTGGTAAGTAGACTGGTCCTATATCAGGCCAATGAGACAAAACTTACATTAGGACTACATTAAATTCCATAGCATCTAAGTATTCAGTTATCAAGTTCAACTTAGAATAACTTAAGACTTCAGGCGTGGTGTACCCAGTGAAGATCGAATTAATTATAGCTTGCAAGACTAGTTACTGCACAATACTTCACAGCAAGACAATTGAAAAAGTGTCAAGTTATCAATCAATTAAATCTATTAATCGATTCCGTCTTTGAAATAAAGAATACTATCTTTCCTTATTAAGACTTTATGCCTATAAAGTCCCCATATATTTTAATAAAATATACTCTAATTATTAAAAGATAATTATAGAATAAAAGTAACAGTTATTGAATTCCCAAGAGTAGCGTGTGACATGATGTTTTTCATTATCCTTGCACTGTTCAAACCATTTGCAAATACTTTCAGACGTCTGAAATGAAATGCTGAACGTTTTGAGTAATGCAGAGATACTAGTGACCATTATGTCGAACTCTATAATTAAGGGGGTTACTATTAATGTAGTATACTATTTTTAATACTGACTTTTAGAGTATTTATGAGAGTAGGTGCAATTTTCATTAATTCCTGTGATTTTATTAACAAATCATACGAAACACTATTAAGAGTCTATATATGCGTTACTGAGGCTCTTTTGAAAGAGGGTTTTTCACTATTTTGTTGATCAACTGATATATTAGAACAATTTTTGTATCGTTTTTGTTGTTCAGGTATAATGTTATTAATTTCAAGGAATTGATACATTTTCCATTTAGTCGATGTGTATGTTGCGGATAAACGTGATTGGGCGGTAATTTTTTTGTAGTGGGTACCAGTATGTTGATACTGCTACCCACTACAAAAAAATTACCGCCCAATCACGTTTGTTTATTAAATTAATATATTAAGAAATGGACAAGGTCCGACAATTTATTTATTAAAGACATATTTTTATGTTTAATTAAATTAAGTAATGATTTGTGTTAGCCATTTTGGTTTTTGCTCTGGGATACTGATAGCATTGAAAACAGATCTGCTTATGAGTTGAGCATAGATGGAAATACATTAAACCAAACCTTAGGTAACTTATATATTACTGTGGATTTTCACTTTTTAGAGTTACCATTTCTTTAACATGTATATTATTCAATTTCTGCTAATGTCTTTATTTTCATGTTATGTGTTCTTCATCCACTCTGCGCTAATCTTATCATCCTCTTCGTTTGTCCATATCTTATTCTAGAACGCTATCACTTCATCAGTTGCCGGTGTTCTATTTCTAGGCATCGTTAATCTCTCCATTTCCTTGTGAAATTTTTCCTTGTGAGTTTTAAAATATTGTTTTGTTTATAACATTTAGTTATTTTCCGAGATTTCCTTTTCCTTTTTTACTTTTAGATGAATGCGTTGTTTTAGGACGTCATTTTTGTATTTTATATTAACGTCTTATTTTTAACACTCTTTATCTTTTAATTTTGATTCCTACTGATACTACATTCAATATTAAAAGTTCTTCTTGCAGAACTTGAATCTTTTTCCCGATTTTTACTTATTTCTTGAGCTTTGTTGTCCTACGGTTTTGCTCTGATGATATCACTACTGCAGTAGATTATTTCATTTGGCGTAGTTCAGTTTAATTAAATAGTTTTTAGTTTTTAAAAATCTATTTATTAGTTATTCTAATCATTTCGTTTTTCTATCAGTTTTTATTTTGACCATTTTCTCTCCTTTACTTCTTATTTTGTTATATTTTGTATTAGTATCCTAATGATGTTGCTTTTTATTTCTTCAGTCTTTTGCTGATTTTGTTTCGGGTCTTTTTAATGTCTATTTTCATGTGTGTTATTTATTAATCTTACAATTTCATAATTATTCAGCATACCAATTTGTATTCTCATATCTTCTGTATTTCTAATATTCGTTACTTATAATTTACCATTCAGTTCAGGTTTACATTTACTTCGAGCGAAGGTATCGCGACAACAGTCAACTGTTTTTTTCTTTAAAAATGCTCCTTCTGATATTTGTAATTTTATTCTCACATATACATATATCTAATATTTGGAAATCTTTTTCTTCACCTTCTATTTGTTTCATTGCTAACATTGCACTTTGAAGAGTTCTGTAAAGATAGTAGGGACGCTCGCATAACCTCCCTATAATCCTCTTCTAATTTCGTACTTTTTATTTATTAATTTTTTTGGTCAATGTGGATCGTCATATAAAATCATCTACTGATGGTACCCTTTGGTATTATTTGAACGAACAGTACCAATAATATAATTTTCGACCCCAACATGATTTCACTCTTCCGTTATCTCTTTTTGAGATTCAAGCATTATTATTATTTATTCAAAGTGCATTAAACGCTGGAGTACGAAGCAGAATATACTCATCATGACACTAGTGTGTAGTTCGTCACTTCTTAGCGGATATGTCCAACTGGTTATGGTCAAGCAACGGATAGATGTATGGTGCTGAATAGGATATTTACTGCAGCTCATCTTAATTCACAATGTCAAAGCAAAGATCCAATAAAGCCATAAGAACCATGCTACTGTGCAGCATCAGGACAATTATTATTATTATTATTGTTATTATTATTATTTGTGTATGTTATGTTTCCTGCTTGTATCTTGCAGAGCCGGGTTCAAACTATAGTCCTTAGGCCATAGTTTGCAACCGACTACAGAATTCAGTTTCAGAAACATTGAATACTTTGAATAATTTTAAATGAGAAATCGATTAAATGTATAAATGTTTTGTTAATAAATTAAGATTACATTCCTCATTTTGCTGCATTTTATGTGAAATTAACAGATATTATTTAATGTACCTTGCCTCTGTCAAGTAAATGCTGAGTACGAGATTAAAAAAATCATTGAAAGAAATATGGAGCTGATAGTCTGAAAATAATTACAAGTCGAAGAAATATTTATCACTTACGCCTGTTAATTTTAATAAGCTGTGCGTTGACAATATGTATAAACAGCTTCAGATTTAATCTAAAAAATATTGCAGATCAATAAAATAATCAATCTGATCAATTAATCATTAAATAATCAATGTCAAGTCGCAGCGATCCAAGTCAGTTTTGTTCACTAACATATTAAATGTTTTAATCAATTATCCAGAAATACCAGATAATATGTCATTTTTTAAAATGACTGAATGGAATAAATGTGGTCAATGAGGAAACCACATGATTAGTGTAAATTTTATTAAATTTTATTTAGATTTTATTAAGAGATTTCGATGTTTGCTGAAATTTGAAGAAAAGCTACACAATGCAATATTAAAACTATACTTTAAACCTATTATACTTAACATCAGGATGAGGCAATTGAAATTTTTAGGGATGTAATGAGGAAAGAGGGCTTGGAAAATCTGATATTCACAGGACACATTGAGAGAACGAAGAACAGAGGAAAGCAGCGTGTAACATATTTGATGAGCTTGAGTAAATGAATGGTAGAACAGGATTTAGGAGAAATAAGAAAAAGACAAAACTTATTAAGAACTATAAGGTAGAGACCGATGTTGGGGGTCATGATCGCCTATGTCCTGAAGGGACACGGCCCATAAAAGCAGAAGAATATTTTATCGCATAGTATAAGTTGATAAGAATAGATTTTTGAAAAGTTTGCAGAAGTATTGTGTAATAATTACCTAACTGTTTTCGTAGATCAGCATAGAGTAGTGAGTTCAACACATTTGTTGCCCTATTATTGTGACCTTGTACCAAAGTAAACTAAGTTTAGTAAAGAAGTTTAAAATCATTAAAATCTCACGTTCCCCTTTATTTTTACGAGTCAATTTTTTTCTGTATGCCAGCGAGAAAGAAGGACACACACGAAATAATATATAAACATAAGCAGATTGATTCATGGCATTGATGACCAATATGATGTTAAGCTTCATGGAGACTCCTAATTTATTTACTAAGCTTAGAATCAAGTAGGGGGCAATAGAGAGGTTGGTAGAAAGATTATGTAGCGTTGCAAGTAAGAACAAAGTAGAAAAGAGGTGGAAGAGGGGAAAAAAAGGTCCAAGGATGGAAAATAGAGGAAAATACAGAAGAAAGATAAAAAGGATAAGAAACAAGAAAGGAAGACGCAGGGAGAGAATAAAATAAAATGAAACTGATTTTATATTTCACTCTTTTATTTTATTATATAATAATTTAAAGCTTTGTTCAGCACACTACCAATTAGAGTTAAAAAAAAATAGTATATTTACTCACCCCATATAAAATGATGGGATACGGCACAAAACGTTGTAATTTGGGACACAGCATGCAGGTCTTTAGTCGTTCCCCCCACGAGGGCGTCATGTGGCACAAGGCCTTTTTAACGTGGGCATTTCCGAGCCATTAGGCTCGGCCAAAAAATAGCCCATTTGAATCCGTATAAACGGGTTCAGGGCCGGTTTTACCTTCCCGAAGGAGACTCCGCCCTTCGGCGTAGCCTCCTTCGGGTTCCTCTCCGTCCGTAGACAGAGAGTTGAACCGAACCGTCCCTCAGAAAGTGAGCAACGGATGCAGGTCTGGGGACGAGAACAAAAATTATCGAGCTCTCTCAGCATTTCGGCTTTGGGACACCTCGGGCGTCAGGTTATAACCATGTCTTTATTCCTTTAAATATTACGAGGAGGTGCTAACTGGGATACAATGCTTCATGGAAATAGACAGCGTAAATGATGATCTTTGTCAACAAATGACCAAATAGCAAAGAAAAGATCCGAAGATTAAATCAAATAGTCAGAGGAATATTGTACTAGGCGTAATATAAAGATAAATATACATGTTTGGGTTGACAAATAGAATCCAAAATCTTGGACTCTATTTGCGATTTAGCACCAATCTCTTGCATATTTAAAAAAAAAAAATAGTTTCGCGCCATTCAATCCAACACATAATACCACATATCCACAGGGATCCTACTAAAACACCCATGACATGAATATATATACATTTTTTTTTTTAGAAAATATTAATTTTTTTTCTGTATGTTAAAGAAAAAAAAGTCTAATATGGTGATCTATTAGGTGATTTGGAAAACTGTTATTGACTAGCGTTTGTTTCACACTATTAGGTTTTTTAAAGAATAGCTGACGAGAGGATGAATAGTCTATGTGCTCTTATAAGGAATTTTTTTTTATATCTAAGAGGAAATTAATTAGTAAAATTAAGGTGGCAAGAGTTTCTACTTGTGCTTTTAACATACACACCACAGACAGACATATATATATATATATATATATTTGGCGGCAAATTAGAAAACACACCTTGCCTTTAAGTGGACTCGTCCCGAACACCTACAGTTCCGCCATATGCGAACATCTTTTAAATAGCAGAGATTGTGCCGCCAAATTTAGTGTTGACTGGTTCACCGTGTTGGCCCGGTCACACTCTGTATTTCACCTGAAGGTTCTGGAGGCACTTTACATATGGGTCCTAGCAAGCCTTCTTTGTGCAAACAACGTGAGTGTTTGCTGGGACTCGCTGCCATCTGCCTCTAGTTCCTTCTTGCATATACAAACATATATATATATATATATATATATATTTTTTTTTTTTCCACCTATTCTCATTGTACATTTCTCTGTTTTAATATTGAATCTCCCGTGGAAGCCTGACGAGCGGGAGCGAAACCGGTTGCTTCCCCCCCCCTTGTTGTTGAGTTTTTTTTTTTTTTATTATTTAATAATGTTTTAATATGTCTTGTGATATTAAATTTTATACTTTTATTTCGATCATTAAATTTTGTACCTACAAAAATATCTTTTAAATATATATATATATATATATATATATATATATATATATATATATATATATAAGCATTTATTTTCTTACGTTTATAAGCATTTATTTTCTTACGTTTATAGGAAAGCTCTTAAATACTTTTAAAAGACTTTCTTAATACGCATAAGTATTAAGGAATTCTTTAAAAAGTATTTTAAAAGAGCGTTCCTTATTATTGAGTTTCTTAATGCTTATGCGTATTAAGAAACTCTTTTAAAAGTATACATAATATATATATTATACTTTCACGACGCTTGACACTACATTTTAATGAAAACTCTAACATTTTTAGGCATTTAAAACAACATGCCTGCCCGCACACACAATTCCGTAAAATACTTGTCGAAAACACAACTATACTTCGACATGAAAACAATAGACAAAAACTAAAAATACTTGAAGCATTATACATCAAACAGTTAAAACCCAACCTAAACAAAATCAACTATGGAATCTCTACAAATATTCTTAAATGTCTATAATTTCTATAATTGGTAACAGAAGCCATTGGTTTATACCAACGGCTTTCCTTATTTCATTCTACAATTCACTCATATGTAGTCATGTGTGACGTCATGAGATGCAGTGCGATTTTCGACTTCTAGCGTCTTATATGCGCGTGTTCATCGTTGCATTAGTGATCCACTATGTAAACAAAACAATGACAGACTATCATCACTGTCGTGTCCGTATATTGTTTGATATGTTTGTAATTACATCTTTGATAATGGCTTGAGTAAGCCGAAAGCTTAGATTTTATTAAAAATAATGGATAAATATTGTGAATTTCTTTTTTCGGTTAATGATAATGTTATCAAACTTATCAGAAGATACGAAAAAATTTTACATAAAATAAATAGACAACACTTGTCTATATTATTTAATGAAACGTGTATAAATGAAAATATGCTGCCTAAATACACACACAATATATATATATATATATATATATATATATATATATATATATATATATATATATGTAATAATACCATTTTCCTTTACTTATTCATTAAAGGGGCTGTTTTAAAATGTTTTCAAAATATATCTTGGAACTAAAAATGTAAGAGAAAACACCCTCAGTAGAATGGCATATAATAAAGTAGATAAAAAAAATACAAAAAAACAAAACAAAAAACAAAAAACAAACAAAAAACAACAGAGATGAAAATTACAATCTATGCATGGAGAAGCTGAGAATTATAGTATTGAAGTATGTGAATAATTTTATAAACAAAAGCAATTAAATTATTTTGATAATTTGAAAAGTGTGAAAAACCAATATATCTCGCGGGCATCAATAATAAACAGAAACCCATTTTGAAAAATCGAATATCGTGAAACAGTGCTATTAATGGGCAAATAGGAGTAGATAGGTTTGCCTATCGTCAGTTTCACGTTTCTCTGCCTTGAGTGGCCCTTGGTATTTGTACTGGGTGAATAGTGGTAAAATTTTTTTTTTAATATATATATATATATATATTTATGAAGAAATATAGTATTAAGGTGTGCTATATTTATGGAATAAAGTGCTCAATATCAGAGATAGAGCGTATGTAAATATAAATATAAAAGTGAACAATGTCAACACTCAGAGGCAACAGTCAGTCCGCGAATGTTGAATTTTTCCTCGACTATTTATATATATGGATCAGTGGTGCATTGTGGGTAATCTATTCTGGCGGTTATTTTGGCGAGAGTGACTTATATATTTATTTATTTATTTGGGTTAATTTATTTTACTTGTTTTTCATTTTGATTTTGTATTATTTATACTTTTCGGGTTTTTGATGTTTTATTAACGTAGTAAAAATTTTGGGGGGATTTGCTTAGGTCACTTAGTTAATAGTTTGTTTTTGTCTGGGAAGATAAAGCTATTTATTCGTCCAATGTTTAGATTGCACTCTATACAAAATATTCAATAAAAACACTGTAAAAATCACCTACAGTTGCACCGAGAACATGGCCCAAATAATAAAAAAGCACAACAGGGAAGCTATCAACAAACCACCCGAACACATTAGACCAACGTGTAACTGTAGAATAAAGAATGAATGTCCCTTAAACAGTAATTGCTTACAAAACAACGTAATATACCAAGCCACGGTAAAATCACCAGATAATGAAGAAAAAATATACATAGGAGTAACTGAAGGATCCTGGAAACAAAGATACTATACACACAAAAGATCTTTCACAAATAGTAAATACGCGAACAGCACAATGCTTTTCAAGTATATCTGGGAAATTAAAAACAAAACACAAATCACACCAAAAATATCATGGAAAATGAGGAAAAGATCGCCAGCCTATAACAATCAATCAAAAACGTGCAAACTTTGCTTGTAGGAAAAAATAGCTATTATTACCTTCCCAGACCAAAATAAATTACTAAATAAAAGATCTGAATTACTAGATAAACAGCAGAAAACAAATTTTTACTACGTTACTTAAAAATCGAAAACTGAAATGAATAAATACAAATAAACAAAATAATGCAAAAAAAAACAAGTAAAATAAATTAACCCAAACAAATAATAAACAAATTAACAAACCATTCCCGTTAGAATAGACGAAATAGAATGAATAAAAATAAAAAGAAGATACATCAAAAACAAATAAAAATAATCAACTCAAATAAATAAAAAAAATAAATAAATAATAACAAACAACTTAACAAACCAATCCCGCCAAAATAACCGTTAGAATAAACTACAACAACCAATCCAAAAACTGAACGTACAGATAACTATAACTGCTATATAACGATATAAGTTGCTATGTTACTCAAAAATCGATAACTAAATAGAATAAATAAAAATATCCAAAACAAAAAATAAGTAAATAAGTAAAAAACAAATAAAAATAATCCAAATTAAATAAATGAACAAATTAACAAATCGTCCCCGCTAAAATAACCGTTAGAACTAATAAAAATAAGCATAAATAAGCAAAAACTAGTAAAACTGTAATAGTACTCTGAGTATTGACTTCAATGTTCACTTATATATATATATATATATATATATATATATATATATATATATATGGTGGGTTGCGTTGCGCAGTCCATGCACTACATACTCAAACGCGATAATTTTGTATACATTACATATCTGCATGCTCCATTGTTTCAGCATCCTTTTAAAGCTTCCTTTTTATTAAAAAATTGTTTCACCGCTCTACAATTTTTCTATCAACATGGAAAGTATGTCCCTCTTTCTAACCATCTCACATATTTCGGCTATAATGTGAGCCAAATTTCGAGGTCAAAATGAAATCAGAATTTGTAAATGGTTGTTGCTGTTGATTCATACCAATAATTTCAAACGACTTGACAATATTGGTGTATTAGAGACAAGTTGAACTTCGAAAAAATAAATAAAGAGGCAATGTATAGCGTCATTCATAATTCTCTTTAAGCGTTTAATATGGTGTATGTATTTAACTTATGAAATAGTCCGTCTCGATTAAACTTTTTCTATAATGATCACAACAATATTCGATGTATTGGCCAAGTTTAAAGTGGCGTATCCGAGCCCATAGGCTCGGGCAAACATTTCCTATAGACCACTTAAAAACGGAGTCAGTTTCCCGAGGCGAGACTCTGCTCTTTGGCAGAACCTCGTCTGGGGTATACCCTCTGACATAAGCCAACTTAGTACAAAGGATATCAAACATAGTATAGTTATACACTCGGTTTCTATTTTAGAGTAAAGTAAGTTCTTTGCAATGTGACCTTTAATACTTAACAGTTTTTGTAATTTTTATATCGCAAAATGAGCAATTTGATAGTTGCTTAGTAAGTATAGCATAGACCTGCTACAAAGCCATAAATTTACGGCACTCAGTGAGGATTACACACTTCTTCTTCTCTGTATCGCGTTTCTTCAGTATATAGATCAATGGTCTCCACAACTTCCTATCCCTTTTGGCTCTTAGCAATTTTTCTCCCTTTGCTCGGGCGCCTGCCACCCATCCCGTCATCCATTCACACAGGTAAGTGGCTCAATGCCTTCCACTCTCTTGCTTATCCTAATATATCTAGTGAGGGTTAATTTTGCCAAACAAGGCTTCCTCATTGTCTTCAAGGAATTCCAACTACCTTTTCCTGATTCTGAGTAGAAGTATTCTTTCTATTGCTATTTTCTTGTTGCTTACTCGCTCCGTCCATGAAATGTTCAGTATCCTTATGTAGAACCACATTTCTGCTTCCTCCATTTTTCTCTCTACATTAATGAATTAACATGCAAAATTATATATTAACCAAACTTAGCCTCATCACAAATAGATATAGTAGTTATGGCCGGAGACCCCAGTGAAGCTCGAACTGGCGAGTTGTATGCCAGACTAACCAGGTAATCAGCGATGCCAGACAAGCACCCTAAAGATATTCGTTTAGCTTAGCTGTCTCTGGCACAGGGCTTGTATGCAATACCGTGGAAATCAGTATTTGAACTTCCGACTTTTGAATGGGATCGAACACCGGCCACTAGGAAATACGTAGCTATCTCATCCACCAAAACACATAGCATAATGTATAGGAAAGATTAAAAAGGACAGGAGATAACTAATATGGTGTAGGGGATTAACTAATAGGTATTTCCTAAGATTAGTGTGACATAAAGTTTGGACACTCACTACGGAAGAAATGATCGGCGAAACGAGATTGGTAAACACTGCTCTATGGTGAAGAGTTATACAAACATTTATAAGTATTTAATAAGTTTGGAGTCTTTTGGTATATGGCCAGAAGCACACAGTTGGTATCGAACACACAACAATAGCAATAGTTCATTAAATTTGCTAATCGTTACCTTATGGCGAGGTTTCCAAACGAACAGCCGTATGACGAGATAACGGTATCGCCCAAGACGAAATAGACTCCATGTTCAATAAACTTAACATCCTCTAGCGGCAGAAGTGAAATTAATGTTTCTTTCCGATAATAATTTGACATTCAAAAACATTCATATTCATATATATTTTTCCTTCTGTTGAACGCTGGAAATTTTGAAAAAAATTGCATGACACAAAATAAATAGCAGAAACAAAGTGAAATGTTTTAAACTTTAATTAGTTATTGTTTTTTTTTTAAAAGATATTCCCGGAGACGAAATAGTATTTGTTAATATCAGAGCTGTGGTTCCATTAACTTGCAAATTTGCTTAAATTTTAAGGCAGGGGATTGAAATTCTCTCTAATAAATTTCTGGAAGAGAGAGGAGAGTTCTCGCTATCTAGCCGCTAATGTTGCTGTGGTTTTCGTAGCATGTAGACTTGTACCGAATTGGAGTTGCCATACTCAGAGAGGTTTGAATTGTTATACTTCTCCTAGACTGTTTACTAACAAAGGCCAGTATGTCCTGCCATTTAATCCATGGCTTGGATGGGAGGAAAAAATGTATATTTTGCAAGTGAAGCCAACAATCTCGGTTGGAATTTTTACTCGGCCTCCGGATCGCACTTTCCGCGTCGATAACCGCTACGCTATGAGCACATCCCAAAACCTCTTAACATAGATTAGTATGATTATTGCCAACATGATGAGATTAATTTTTGCTTGGAATAAAGCTCAGGACCTTGGAAGTTACTCATATTCGAATGAAGGAGAAAATTAATCATGTGTAAAGGACGAAAGGAATTTTGAAAACAAAAAAAGACTTTATATCCATTCAATATAAAGAAGTTTTATTATGGCAAAAAGATACTATTTTACAAGATGATTTTTTAAAAACTGGCGAAATGGCCAAACACCAGAATTTTTCAGCACCCCCACATACTTATTCAATAAAAGAAACATGTAAGAAATGAGAATATTGATTATTCGGTTTTTGTTTTGCTTTATAGACATTACTTGAAGAGACCGGCTTTGGTAGAGATATCGGTCGTAAATATACGTCCGCTGTTTGCATTATGTGCGTCACAACTGGTGAAGATTTCGCGTAAACATATTAATAAATTGCACCGAAGGTAAATCCTGTCCAGCCAATGTAGGTTTTATGCTATTTAACCTTCTGTTCCATCCACACGAATCTTATACTGGACCTTGATAAAGAAAAAATATAAGCCCTAGATTAATAATAGGACACCCAGTGAATATCGAGTTCGCTTCACTAGTAACGGTCAGCTTACTGGTAACAATTGCACTCTCGTAGGCACCTGATTGGTAATAAATAAAGATCTTGACTTATTTCTGCTGCATTTTATAGCAATTCTAAAATCGTTATCCTACGCCAGTAAAACTGCATGAACAGGAAGTAAAGAACAACCCTTTGGTGAGAATTAAATTTACATTCCTTATTCTTGTGAGCTCGTCATAATGTGACAGCACCATATCGATTGGGTCAGAAATGCTTTACCAGTAACTCTCGTTGAAGTCATATAGTATTTTCCTCAATTTGTTGCTAATATGTTAGTCTTTTTTAAATAACACCATTAGACTGCACAAATGCATTGGATAAAGCACAACACAACGTATATTTAAACTACCAGGAAAAATGGATTTATTTGGGAAAGATATTAAAATAAACGGGGACATTTACCGGAAAAAACCCTTCTGCGTACGGACAAAAAATGAATTACAAATATACAAAATCAGATAGAGACATAAAAGAAGGATGTCTTCTTACCCGATTTATTTAACCTATACTCCTGTGCGACGAGCAGTATGGGTTTCGATCGGCTCGATCCACTGCTGACGTCCTAGCTACAATTACACACAGACTTAGGAGGTTGTACATATCTTGGTGCTCGAAAACTGCAGAAACACCCATACAATGTCGTAACATAAAGCTGGAAGAGCGAAAAACAACGTATTAAGGAACAAGAAAATGTCATTATAAATCAAGAAAACTGTGCTGAACTGATATACGAGATTAATCCTTCTATATGACAGTTAAGTGGAATGTTGGATAATTTCCTCATAGATGAGACCTGATCCAGCAAAGATGCGGTTCTTCAGAAGGATGTTAAGAATATTATGGACACAGTATAAGGGCAATGAAGAAGATTTAAGAAAATAAAAAAGACACTTATACATAGAATCAGAAAGAGACGATTGAAATTTCTTGAACACATAATGAGGGATGAAGGCTTGGAGAATTTGACACTAATAAGATATATTGAAAGCAAACGAGACAGAAATAAACATCCAATGGCTTATCTAACGAGCGTACATAAATGGATGTAGGAACAGGGACTTGGCGTAATAATATTGCTTAGAGTTAAGGGGGGTGTTGGCCCAATCCAAGACCCAAGAGCAAGTCAAGGTAGAGGTTACTGTGTGGTGTTGTAAGAAAAGGGCAAGAAGTGAAGTTCATGGCGTTATGCAGGAAAAGATAACAGCTAATTCTAAACTTGAAGAGGTCAAGATTGTTGTGGTTAGGAAAACATTCTGCTGTCAGTCTGTTCTACAAAGCCGCAGTTCTAAGGAAGAAACTGACTGAATGGAACTTACTTCTTACTAAAAGGATACAAAGGGAATGTGGATGATTCATCTTTATGTGCGTAGCATAGCGGGTACTAGTTGTAGAGGTTGGAGTGGTGGAACTAAAGATGCAACTCGTCAGAACACATGCAATGGAAGTAACGATAGAGCAAGCTCACAACATTTCGTATGTGGGAAAAGAGTTGTAAGGCGGAAAATTATTTATCACCCACAAGGCGGTGCAGGCGCTTTTACACTCTATCAAGATAAGGCTCATATAATGGCAAAATTGTTTAGTAAGGTACAAAATGTGAAATATCTCCTTTTATCCGATATTTTAGTTTTTATATGGGCTTGAACACTTATCTCTGGGAATGCAGGAAAATATATAACCATTTTAGTCATGCCGTATCTCCATGTATTAGTGATATTTATTACCCAGGTTAAGTAAACATTTAAGCAGAAACAGTGTTTACAATACGAAATGAGCGCAAATAAAATCAGCAAATAAGCTATATAGATAAATTTCATCAGCATCAACGTCACTATCTTCATTATTTCCTTGATTGGGAATTGTCGTGAGGTTGCTGCGCATCAGAGCAACTGACCAGTTCACCTCCACTGATCTAGATTGAAAGCGAATAGGTATTCATTTATGTGTAGCATGTTTTAGGCGACCTGACGGAAACCGCCCCTCTCCAGGTCAAACTTGAAGACTCAATCTGGTTACAAACATGTTGATTCCACTGGGAGAACCATCCATCCTGACCGTTGGCTTTAATCTAAAAATCCCAGCGACGCCTTGTTATCGTCATCGCAGTGGCTGCATATAAGCTAATGGACACAGTCTACTGCACTATGTTAAATGGCCCTAAATCCTACAAAGGGCTCATCCGCTCTTTGACAGGTCTTGTTTTAATTGTGCTAGGTGTTTAGTCAACATCATCATCAGAAAAGCCTGGTGGAGGATACGGTTTTGTTGACGATGACCCGTCCATGCAGCAAATTGTACTGACTTACATGATAGCAGTAGCACTTCGTAGATGTACAAAGATAAATTTATTTGTCTATAAAATATTTTCATAACTTTTCAATGAAGCAAAAGAATGAAATCAAGAAAGTAATAAAGAAAAAAAATGCAGCAACAAGAAAGATCTCGGGTCAAAAATCCATTCCAAAATTGTTCCATAGACAGTCATCGATCTTTCTTTCAATAAGTTTACATGTCAATAACTGTACGGCTTAAATGAATAATCTCAAGGCAAAACAAACACTTATTTTTGCAACATTATCGTACAAAATTTTTTTTTTCCCTTTTTCTTCATTTTCCTCCTAAATAACTTTCTTTTGCAAATAGGCGTGTCTTTTTTTTTCTTTCTTTTTACGTTTTGTTTTGTATTTGTCTAGATAAATTTAACCTTTCGGTAGAATTAAGTGGATAAGTCAGATTTGTTTGGCTTTATCCTTCAAAATCAAATAAATGTAACCAAAATATAAAAAAAATCGCACAGCCAATCCCATTTTTGAGCCCGTGAAGACAAACGTTTTTTCATATTAATTTTAATCCTCTTAACTCTATTATTACTATTATTATCCTCACAAATAGTAGCATCAGTGATACTATTTTTTAATCTTTTATCAGTCACGAACTTTGTTTTTTTTATCTTTCAACTTTATCTAAACGCATAATTTTTTTTTCTTTTACATCACATAACTGTCAAGTCGATTATACTAGCATGCACATCTTTTATCTAAACTGCCCTACAATTTCGTCTCTTGCTGAGTTACGTGATTCTATATTTTATTTCGAATTTAAAAAAATAATTTAAAATGTTATTGTTTCTTTCTGATCACATTTCCTTCGAAATTATTTTTATGAGTTTATTTCGCTTCATTTTTTAAATTTAGCTTTTGATTATTTCAGTTTGAATGAGCAACACCAGTCACTTCGAGTCATATTTATACGAAGATCGTTTGAATAAATATTGGAATAATAATAAATTTAAGAAACCTTTCTTTTGACTTAATGAAAATGTTTATCCACAAATATCTTATTCTGAAGTACTTTCATTATTTATTTTACTATACGCTTTTACACTAAAGAGCTACAAGAAACATTATCACAATCAGTTGTGTCATTTTATACATTTCTATCTGACACAACCTTACGAAATTCTGAATTAGAATTTTATGTAATATTATGTTGTGCTATTACCACTTGCGGCAGTTTAGGAACTTACTCTCACCTTTCTGTTAAGAATTTTAGTTTTTTAAGGCTTATATTTCCCTGCATGTGGCCAGGCTTTTGAAGGATAAGTGCTTCTATCGAGATAGTATCTTTAGATAAGATTGCCAACCAAATCTAGAGAGATCATTATTACGTGGGGGCTTGAGACATCTTGCTAGCACGAACATCGACTATAATTTCCTACCCAATTTCACTCCATGACGCAGAATGAAGGTGAGTCGGTGACGCATTTTCTCGCTAGATTACGTGGCCAAGCTAGGTTTTGTGAGTTCAACAGAAAATGTCTAAATGAACAAACTTGAGGGGAGCGAGTGGACTAGTCGCCGGGCAGATGATAGCAGGGCTCGCCAATCCGAAGTAGGATATTGGCGGAGGTAGCCTCCCTCGTCACCGATTCAACCGATTGGTTTGCCTCGAGACGATAGACAAGTCGACCCCTCACTTCCACGATACTACGCACCCTCTTGCGTCATCCAATGTGCAAAGGTCGGACCATAAATCGCCGCCCGAGGAGACCGAAACCCAGTCGACTCTGTGATACATCAAACCCTGCAGCGGATGTGGAAAAACTTCACACCCAGGGGGGTGGGTCAATGAACCGGAAAGATTGTCCGGTGGTTAAACTGAAATGCTGGTTCTGTGGAATGACGGGGCATGTGAAAAAGATGTGCCGGAAGCTTGTGAAATCCGAAGCAGAAGGCACAAGCAGAACACTAAAAAGTGAGGAGACATTTATGTTTACCAACAGTAATCCAAAGGGTCAATTCGGCCGCAAGAGCAACAGGGACAACAGCATGTAGTCGACGAATGTGACCCACATCGAGTGGAATGGGAAACGGTTTCAAAGGAGCTCTCCAGAGCTACCCCGTTTAGTGGAAGTAGAAGTAACCATGATGCCTGGGGTTCATAAGACCTTCGGACGGGTACCAAAGAAACCAGTAAGCCCACACGCTCATCTCATCCTCGCCTTCGCGGATACAGGGTCGCAGACTTGTTCGGCTTCACCCGAGATTCAGAAACTCTTTGGGTACCCAGATGGATATCTGGTATCAACCACCCACCGGATACGAGGCATAACCAATAACCGGTTACAAGTCAAGGGTGTATTATTTCTATGTAAAAAGTTGGGGACAAAAGAGACGCGGTAGGCTGTATATGTATCCGATAACACATCCGGCTTCTACTTGTCACAGACTGCGTTGAAAGATCTGGACCTACTGCCGTCCGATTTTCCTACATCATTGTCTCAGAACAGCGCGTCAACAATTTCGAAGGAAATGGCTCCATGCGGATGCCCGCGTAGAACGCCTGTTCCAACGAAGCTAAAAATCATTCCATTCAAACCAATCCAAGCCAACAGAAACAAGCTTCAACAATGGTTACTGGAGTACTTTAGTGCGTTTAGCACATCCCACATCAACCACTGCAAACAATGGAAGGTAAACCATTAGACGTCAAGTTCATCCCGGGCGCGAAGCCGACGGCAATTCACACGCCAATACCTGTCCCCCACCACTGGAAGAAAAGGGTAAAGGAGGAGCTGGACAGAAATGTCGCGTTAGGTATAATAGAACCGGTGCCAGTAGGCACCCCAACTACCTGGTGTTCAAGGATGGTTGTCGCACCGAAAAAGGACGGATCTCCAAGGCGGACGGTAGACTTACAAAAGCTAAACGATGCCACTATGAGGGAAACACATCACACATCGTCCCCATCTAACCAGGTACCCCTCAAGGATTCCACGGATCAGTGGACGGATATCCCCGTCGGTTTGATGATATCACCGTAGACATGACTCGAAAAACCCGGTGCATAGATGACAGCCTACTATGGGACGATTCGATAGAATCCTCATTCTGGCACACGGTTGAGTACATTAGTCACTGCGCGGACAAAGGGGGATTGTATTTAACCGGGACAAGTTTCATTTTGCCGAAATTGAGGTGGAGTTCGCGGGATTTCTGGTCACCGACAACAGCGTTAAGCCCACAAAAAGGATGACAGAAGCTATTCTCCACTTCCCTAGACCTATGAGTATCACCGGTGTCAGGTTCTGGTTTGGACTCGTGAATCGGGTGTCATATGCATTTTCACAAGCGGAAGTTATGGCCCCCTTCCGGGAATATTAAATCAAAGAACAGAAAGTTCTATTGGGATGAGACACTGGAACGCCTATTCCAAGAGTCGAAGAGAGTGATAGTGGAAAAAATTGAAAAGGGTGTTCGGACGTTCGAAATAAACAGAGCGACGGGACTAACAACTGACTACAGTAAAACAGGGATCTCTTATTTCTTATTTCAGAAACACTGTAGATGCCCCAGCGAGTTGAACATGGGTTGCGAGGATGGTCACTGGAAGATTATTCTAACCGGTTCCCGTTTCACCAATGACCCACGGTACGCACCAGTGGAAGGAGAATCCTTAGCCTTTGTCTATGGGCTAGAGTCATGCCGAATGTTTTTACTTGGGTGCCCGGATTTGCTACTGACAGTAGATCATTTACCACTGGTAAAAATATTTTCGGACCAGGCCCTGGAAAATATTACCCCTCCACCTGTTCAAATTCAAAGAGAGGACGATGATGTACAGATTCCAGATAAAACACCGCACTGGAAAACACAATTTAGCACCCGATTGCGCCTCCCGATATCCGGCAGATACCCCACGAGAAAGCCCTGCCCAAATTATCGACACCGCAGTCAAAGCCGCCTTCACGTCGATGTACGGAAGTGACCCCAAGCTGAAGGCAAAAGGGTTGTCGCCGAGGCAGCCACTGATGAAGAATGCCGGACCATGGCACACGTAATCCAAAACGACTTCCCCAAATCACGCGACGACCTCCTGTCTATAGTTCGGGTTTTCTGGCCCATGCGCGAGGAATTATACTGTTTGGAAGGAGTAACAGTCAAAGCCAATAAAATCCTGATACCCCGACAACTTTGAGCAGATGTACTGGAATCACTCCATTCCGAAAGGCGGAAACGGTATGCTGGCGAACGCAAGACAACGATTGTTCTGGCCGGGTCTGGATGCCAGCATCAGGCAAACCAGATCCCAGTGCCGCACTTGTAACACAATCGCGCCGACTCAGCCAAGGGAACCCCTCATGTCACTAGCAGATCCGGAATTTCCGTTTCAACAAGTTGTGGTGGACTTAGCGGACATACAGGGCAAGAATTACATGGTATACGCTGACCGGTATACGGGATGGGTGAAAGTGGCCTTAATGTCATCGGGGAAGACCAAAAGCGTGTGCGACACAATGAGGACCTGATTCTACACATATGGAGCCGCTGAAGAAATATCGACGGAGGACTTCCGTTTGAATCCCAGGATTGAGAAATTGGGGCATCCGGAAACGAACTTCATCAGCCTATTACCCTCAAAGCAATGGGCGCGTAGAGTTAGCCGTTAAAACATCAAGACAAATACTTGTCGACAATACGGACAACTGTGGAGGCATATGCTATGATCGAGCTTCTCGGGCATTGCTGACCGATAGCAACACTCCCGTCCAGGACCTTGACATATCCCCGGCCGTAATACTCTACGGCCGAATCATTAACGACCATCTTCCGGTTCTAAGGGATAAATACAAAACATGAAAGCAGTGGAAGGAAATAAGCGACCTAAGGGAGTTGGCAATGGCTAAGATGCACATGCGAAACGAACAGTTCTACATCCAGCATTGCCGTCCACTCTGGGAACTTCAAGTCGGAGACTCGGTCCAGATCCAGAACCAGGATGATAAATATCCCCATCGATGAACAAAGACGGGGAGGGTCGTATAGACACATGGTAACCGACAGTACCAGGTGTGAGTGGATGGAAGCGGTCGGATAACGCTACGCAACCGTCGATTTCTCCGCAGAATCTACCCGGTCGTGGATGACCCGCCTCAGGCCACACAGGGAACCTCAGATCCGTCTACAAATTCAGAGGAACAACCTCCAGAGGAGCCGATGGATAGTGAATGTCACGACACCAAGCCAACCCGACGAAATAGAAATGGAAACGGACGACACCAGAGGTATGGCAGAAAGCAACACAGGAGGGTATATACAGCCGGTCGATCCCCCACCGCTAAGACAACCCTCATGTCGCAAAAAGCAATCACCAACGAGTCTGTCCCCACGAATACGGGAAAAATCGCACGGATTCTCGGACGTATCCAAAGATGTTCATGTTAATTCATCCCGTGATCACGGTGGCGGTGGAGGGGCATGTATATATGTTAACGGAGTTATCTGCCCTTGGAGCATATAAATACAAGTGATAAGGAGGCGGCCATTTGCTTTTTCAGTAATGCTTTTTATTCCGACGTCTTACGACCGGTGATTAACGCCAGACGTATTGCGATAATTTGTGAACTGTATTGATTTTCAACTTTTCTTTCGTATTACTGACGTTTTTTGCCAAAAGTTTGATTTTTTCTTTCTTTACCCTCCCCTCATTTTTTCCTTACCCCTTGTTGCTTCTAATTATTAATTTTCATTTTCTTTTATAATTATTTTTGATTATATTTTTCCTTTCAGTAACTTTCCCTCGCAAACCTCTATTTTTCGTTTGTTTATTTATTCCACACCAGACTTTATTTTTCTTTGTTTACGTATTATTTTTACGTGTTCTTTGTCGTTCTTTGTTTAAATATCTGTTTAAATATTCTGTGTTCTTTTATTTAAATCTTTTGTGAGTTTATTCTAAATGTTCGTATTTATTTTTCTATTCGTTATTTCTTCTTTATTTCAGTTTACGTGATTCGTTCGTTTTTGGGCTAACTAGAATTTTCTAGTGGTAGCCATATTGTTTTTGTGAACTTGTTAGGTATTTTTCATTTCGTATTTACTGTTGTATTATTGTAAAAAAAAGATTCGTTTATTTTCTGCCTTAATTTGTGAGTTTTCGTTCGCGTACTTGTTTTCTGTGTTTTGTAATTGTTTACTGCTTATAATTTTTCCTTTTTTCGTACATATTCTTTTTAAGTAACCTATTCTTGTGTATTTAACTGTTTTTGTACTGTCTTGTAAAAATTCCTTTATTATTGGGATTTATTCGTATTTATCTATCGTTTAATTATACTTAAAATTTTGTTTTCTGTTTTATGTGAAAGAAAAAAAACAAAAAAGAACTTGTGTTTAAAAAATGGGTGATAAGAAAACAGCTAAAAAGAACCCATTTGGGAATAAAAAAAAAGAAAGATCCTCCTGATAAGATTCCCAATAAGAAATTAGAAATGGAGTCCCAATAAATAGAGGAAAATCCAAATTCCCCACAAAATTTAGTTCAAAACAACAGTCAAGAAAAAAGTATGTGGCTGCAAATGGCCAAAATTTAGATTCAGAAGCCGGTTCTAAAGACCAAAGTATGGTGGCTGCAAATGGCCAAAAATTAGTAGTAGAATCCAGTTCAAAAGACCAAAATATGGTGGCCGAAAGTGGCCAAATTGCAGAAAGTCAGACTCCTCAAAATAATGAAAAAAACGTAGCGATCGGAGAGACGCCCTCATGCTGGAAGCCCCCGCCCAAGTGTATGATCCTTACACTTGGAGTTCCTGGAGAAAGCCAAGAGCTATGCACATCTGGTTACAGCAGATGGGCTCTTGTCAAATCCCGTAGAACTAAAGAAGGTTGAAAAAAGAATTGTGTCAGTCTTTGTGGTGGACAAGCGTTCGCGCAAGATTTGTCGCTCCACAAAAGACACTATAATTAAGGCCTTGACTTCTCAGGGGATTAAAGCTCAGAGAGTCATCAAAGGAAAAGGCTATTTTATGTCGGACGTACTGTTGCCCACGCCTGCCGATTGTGAAAATGCATCGAAGAGGGAACTTATAACAAAGGATCTAATTCTGCGCAGGAATATGAAGGCAGGCGGAGGACCAAGGTTGCAGCATACGAGGTTCCGCCTCAGATTGTCGGGGAGCATTTGGTGGCCTATCTGTGCCGGTTTGGACAGATACTTAGTGCTTCCTCGGACGATCTGACTGAAGGAGGATTTAATGATCGATAGAAAGGCCTTCATCTCCATCCCCAACTGTCTGGATGTAGAGGGCCAGAAAATGCCGATTATTGTAACAGGGCGTAGACTGGCATGCTGGAAGTGTGGACAGACTGGTCACCTGTTCTCTTCCTGTACAGAGAAGAAGGCCTCTGAAATTCTGGCCCCCGACCAACCAAATCCCCCTTTGGTCGAGTCTGTACAATCCATTTCGCCTTTAGTGGGCATGCCAGCGATCGGGACCGGTGCGGATAAACCCCCGGTTGGCTCCAAATCTCAGCCCCCAATTCCCGAAAATCCTTTGCCCGCCGCTAGTGCGGTTAGGGAGAAGGGTGAGGGGGGGAATGACAGGTCGTTGGTAGGGCTAAAGCGAAGACCCAGGCAGCGAGACCTCATTCCATAACCAAAACAGGCAAAGGCACAAACAGCCCCTCTCCCTCAACCAATCCTAAGGGCGGTTTTTCGGCCAGCTATTCGGATAAACTCAGAAAAAAACTGATTCAATACGAACCATCATTCGAGAAGAAAGAAAAATTATAGCAGCTGAAAGACGCCTTAAAAACCCGTCGTCATGAGTCGGAAAGGAAACTCGCCATCTCTTTTTCGGTCTTCCCCTGTAACAAAACATTACCTCATGGTTCCTCCCCCTATCGTCAAACCAATAAACAAAGTTTCATCTAACATGACCACTATGAAGAAGGGAACTGTGCCCAAATCATCTGCCAAAAAATCATCGCCCATTCCATCACCTAATCCTTCCCCTATGCATACATCCATGAACTCACCAAAAAAAGATCAGCAAAAGAGACAAAGAAGCCCATATTTAGACTCATCAGAACCCACAATAGAAAAGAAAATTAAATCGAAGCCCATATACAATACAGGGGAAGACGTGTGCCGCGTCTCTAGAGAAATTGAAGATGGGGTATTATTACACGCAAAGAAATTAAAAAATTTAAAAGCCCTTTTAAATTTTAGAAAAATAAAAGATCAGCGTAGAAAACCCCCGAAACTTTCCCAACGTCAAGAGGGTCCTCACTGTGGTGCGATATGGGCAATGATGGCCGAGGCTAACGAAACTTTTGGTATGATTCCATCAATGTCATGCTTTGATGATGAGAATGTGAAAAAATTACAACAGTATTGTTCATGGAGGTTCCCTTTTTTGTTCACCCCTCCCTATATAGAGCTCTAAATCTAACCTTCCCCTTGGACATTGGCGGCCTGTCTCCTGATGGCACCATCAAGAGTGAGGAGGTACTGGCTCAATGGGAGAGGCCGTTGGTGTCCTAACCCCGACCATGTTCAATGCAGGAGAGCAACTCTAATCGGTTTCATCATGGCTCTCTGGTTAGCAAGTGTGAATGCCTGAGGTTGGAGACTCGCAGGGCGAGACTCTCTCGTGACCTTCAACGTCTCGGGGTGAATATATGCTGTGTGCAAGAGACCCGTTTTTCTTCTCGCGACTATGAAGGCATTCTGTCTAGGGGTTTTTCCCTCTATTCAGCATGTTTTGATGGACACTCGAGGGGTGTCTCTTGGCTGGTGAGCAAGTCTTTGAGGCGTGTGTTCTTCGCGGATCCGGCGGGCAGGCTTTGCGTCCTGGATGTTACCATAAAGGATAAGGCTCTTCGTCTCATTGGGGTTTATGCGCCCAATGTCCATTTTGAGCGATCTGCTTTCTTTCGGCAGATCGAACTGTTTTTGACGTCATCGCGTCTGGTAGTTTTAGTGGGCGATTAGAATGCCGTCCTTGACCCCGATATAGATCGTATAGGGACAAATTCGGGTACTAACAACCCGGACGTGAAACCATTTCGGGACTTTATCGACAGGTTTGATCTTGTCGATAAGTACCGGAATGAACACCCTCGGTAGGTAGTGTGGACTTGGACTAATAGTGGCGGCTCGGCTACTGAGGTGCGTTTTAGCTACCTCGACCGAGTCTTAGGAGAGTCGATGTAGGGCACTTAGGGTGTCCAAGTTTCCATTACATAGTTTATTCTGATCATAGGCTTGTCCGGGTCCGTGTAAACTTAGATAAACCTAAGGTTAGGATGGCTGGCTACTGGAAATTAAACTCATTATTTGGTGAGCAAGATTTCCGGGACCAGCTGCTACTAATGATACTGAAGAAACTGACGGGAGCGGTTGTGGGAAATGCCTGGTGGGATAATTTAAAATCCAAAATTAGAACGTTTGCTGCAGATTATTGTTGTTGTGTCTGAATGAGTGCATGTTAGTGTGAGTGCTTGGGATGAATGAATGTTTTATACTATTATAGTCCCGCAGTGATTTCGACCAGTGATATTTCTGCCACATTTAGTGATTGTGGGTTTTTTTATTGCTATTATTATTTTCTTTAGTTTCTTGTAAATAGTTTTGTATTCATATTTGTAAATATTCACTGGGGCTAGTTTTTAGAATTGTTGTTTTATTCCCCTCCCCCCACAGACAATGAATTGTAAATATGGGGACTAGTATTTTCATAGAGACAGTGAGATATTATGGTGGTTGTAGTAAGAAAGGTACGTATGAATGTGTTGTTTTTGGTGTAAGGAATATTGTTTGTACGATTGGGTCAGTGTTTGTGGTTAGCTATGTTATAATTAAGACAGAAGAAGACCGTTCTTTCCCCAATCCCCCCTTTCGGCCTTGTGCCAGATTTCTGTGTATTTAAGAGAATAAATATCGCTTTTTCAGTATTGCTCAGAAGCATGTCCAGCGGACGTCTTCTGCACTTTATAGTTTTTTGATATGCTTATGCTACTTTGAATTTATTTTTGATTTTTAAATATTTTTCTTTCTTTCTTTCTTTCTTTTTTAAAACAAGCTGTTACACGCACAGAAATTGAAAACAGCATAAAAAGCACTGATGCAAAATTAGCATAATTGCTACAGACTTAGCGGAAGGGATGACTGATGTGTTTTTTTTGCAGCTAATTAAACAGAACGATGAAATTATTCTTGCTTAATCATAATTAAATATAATAGGCTACTTGAGATTCATCTTTGGTCACATGTTCCACAGAGAAAGTTGAAGATTTTTTTAAATGTAAATATGAGTTCTTTTGGAAGGATATTCCTAGTATTCAGTCCGGTAAAATTGTTTATCCTTCAGTGAATTTAATTCTGATAAAATATTGGTACAGACATTGCTCTCGGCATTTCAGAAACAGTAATAAATTAACATTGGTAGTGATATAGAAATTTACGCAACAAAAATCTACTATATCGGATATTTACTGAATGGTTGAAAGCTAACAGCCATTTCACTTGAAGAAACCCGTCTCTCTTAAACTTATCTATGGTTTAGTATTACCCTATTTCTCTTAAATTCTACCTTTGTTCCCAGTCAGATGTAATAAATGTAAGCGGTAAGTTAGCTGACTTGTTAATCTAAATCTCCAGCAAAATTGACTAAAAATAAATGGAACCATTTACGAATGGTTTTAATACTTGGTGGTTGATGCTTCCATAAAAATCAGATATTTAATTAAATGAAAATTGTAACATGCGTTTCCTTTATTAATTAGCAAACTTAGCTTAGGTTTGATACTAGGCCACGGATGTGGAGGTGCATACTAAGGATTGAACTCATTATTTATTAGTGAAAATATGCTTCTTTATTATTATTTCACTGCAAAATATTCGAAAGACATTCTATCACTAGTTGTAAGCATTTTACCCCAATGTAGATAACCCTTCACAGAAATGATTGGCTGGTGTTTTCAAAGATTCACAATGGTGCTAACAGCTTTTTGGTATTACTGTATGAATAGGTAAGGTAAAAAGTGAAATATTTTCTCAGGTATTTACTCATACGTCTTAATCAACGAATGAAATATTTTGTAAATGTATATGCAGAACTGGATTCTAGAATTCGAAACCGTAATGTTGGATTCATTTTACCTTCTGTTAAACCAATTCACATTTTCAAAAATCATTGTATAATAATGATTAAAACATTTAGACATATATAAATAACATCTAAATGATATTGAAAAAATATTTTTTCTTTGTAATTTGCAGTAAAAAATAATTCGAGTTCATTTTTCTTATTAATCAATGTTCGTGCTTAAATGTATTTGCCATTCTGGCTGCTTTAATTTTGCAATTCTTACTAAGCAAATGTGAAAACAATTGAGAAGAATCTATCATTTTTGATTTTTAATATTTTACATATTCTGAATTATATATATATACGGTGTGTTTAACCATTCTTTATTGTTTGGTTAATTGATTCATTTAATTAGTTGAAAGTAGTGATCATTCGATTCGTGTAACTAGTTAGACTTAAATGTATGAATAAACTCAAATGTAGTTTTTCTTAACTAAATAATCTTAACATTCAATAATCTTTAGATTAACCGAACCTAATGGTTTCCAAACGTTTTTTTTCTCCGGGCCGCATTTTCGTAATGAAAATTTGTTCGCGCTCACCAACTTTTATGTGATAAAAATTACAAAAAAAAAAAACAAAACACACACACACACACACACACACACACACACACACACACACACACACACACACACACACAGAAGGTTAAAGGGAGATAACTGCGGATTTGAAGTCAGAACATTATCATTGATAACGCTCTCCTCCAATTTGAGGACTCAAGTTACTATATTCTTAATACTCGATATAATGCAAAAATATCACAATAATAAATCAGTCAATAATTATTTATAACTTTTTATACTGGGACTCATGCATGCAATTACAAGTAATAGACAATAATATTTTAAATTTTGAAATCATACTTATTTTTGACATATGAATTTAAAAAAAAATGTTTCTAAATATTTGATTGTCTTTCAATCATTCCGCCTCACCTGCTATTCTTTTTTTTCTATGAGGCGCGTCGCATTCAGCAGACGCAACAGTGTATCAACAAAGCAGCAGAATTACAAGCAAGATGATAATTATGTATCTGTTATTGAACGGGGCAAATATATGATTTATAATCTGTTACAAACATTTAAACATTAAACATTTAAAAGGTCTTACTTCTCATTACTAATAATTATTGCTTTCAAATCTTCAATATAAACGTCATCTATAAGTTTTCTTGTCCTTTGCATAATTGAGTCTCGTATGATGAATAATTATTAAATTCATACGTTAGATATACAATTACAACATTATGCCGTAGGTTAATTTTTCATTTGTCTGCCATAGCTGCTCATATTAATGAACATAGATTGTTATGAATGATAGTTCAATAGTAAACAATTCGCATACACCATACAACTAGAAATTGTTAAGAAAATACTTTCAATTCTTGAAGCCTTTATCATAAAATAAATTAAAAAAATACAAGGTAAATAAGATTTGTTTCAGTTTGGGTGCTGATACATTTACATCCATTTGCTTGTGTGTAACCTCATCCGTGACGCTATCATCATACACACAATTCAAACATAGTAACACCGACTGTAAAAACTTTTATAATTTTATAAACTTAGGTAAAATTTCATTTTCTTTTTTTTTTTTACTGATCTTGATAATGGTCAGCAGTATAATGCCAATAAGAATTCGATTCCAACGGTTTCGACAATATTTGAATTCATTGAATTCAAATATACATACATTTTATGGAAACAAGAAAAAAAATTAAGAATTTAAAAATGCATGCCTAAGAAATTTATTCAAGCATGTATTAATGAAGGTCTGTTGCCAAAATACGCATGAGACGCTAGTAAATTTGGTCATCGGTTAATCGGAGCGCACGCCTATATATCATGAAAAATTAAAATAAGCGATATATAATAATGTCTCATTTGTTAATCAAGCCGTTTAATTTGGCCAGAGTAACCAAAGAAAATGTCTATCTTGTTGGCTACTTTTGTTTCTCTCAGCCAATCAGGAATATTTAGAATCACATAAAAGTGGATGTAATTCAAAATAACTCTTTGAATAGGCATCAGCAAGACAAAACAACAACAACAATGGCATCTTCTTCTCATTTTTGATTCAATCGTTTTCAATGATAGTTACAAATGGGATCGTTCTAAATATTTAAAATAAGACAGTATATGATTTTTGTTTTTATTCAGCTCAATTCATATCTAATGAAAAAACAGCTTTCAATTAGTGAAGCAAAATTAGGCCAGTCAATGTTTGCACAATAAAATGAATAGCAACCAATCTATGCTTGTACAATTCTCACAATACTTAAAATGATAACACAGACATATTTCATACATATTTCATACATATTTCATACATATTTCAAATTACAATATCTTTTGTGAGAAATATATACAAAAATTTATTTTTGTGCATGATTTATTCTTTAGAGTTTTTGTCATATGATAAATAAATATATGTAATAGTATACAACATTTATTAGATATATAGGCATTGCAATGTTTCGTAAGAAAGCTATAACCTCAACAGAGTAACAAGATATTGTAAATTTATTGAGTAATTGGAACACAATTTTGAAAATTGCAAAGTTGAACAGAGAAAACCAAAAACCAAAATAGATATTGAAGATATTAGCAAGAAAAGATCAAGGAAAATCTGACTTTAAGAATATCACAGAACAGATTTGCGAAAAAGTAAAAGAGAAATAAGCAAGAAAAGTGGGTGACCAGCAAGAAAATATTTGAAGAATCTAGTGCTGTAAATGCAAACAGTATAAAAAAGATGTAGAATATTAAGAACATTAATTAAAGACATAAAACCAATAAAATTTGCACATTTAAGTAAACAGCACAGAGAGAAATGTGCAAGTTTGGCAAAGAAATGTGAAATACATCTCTCCGATGCTCTTGTTAACAACATCAGTGATGCTTAGAATAAATATCAATTAAATAAGCGTTGTCTGAAATCGACCATGTGAATTACTGGATCGATTTGTGCTCCCCTGAAAATCAAAAGAACAAAGCGTAGAATCACGCCAGCACCATTCTTGGGTCCAGGAACTGACATATGCACGACTCTCGTGTTAGAAAAAGGAAGACAAAAAAAGAGAAGATTTAGATAACAAATATAGAAATAAATAATAGTTTATATTAACATTCGTAAATTTATCCATTGAATTCTTTTAAAACTACTATTATAATGAGGAAATTAAAAAAAAATAACGCCAGGCATGGTTCTCACAGTGTCTGATCTCAGTTGATTGAGGTGTTAACATTTACATCTTTTGTCTTTGTAAATTAAGATCGGTTACAGTGAATATGCTATTCAATACCACAGATTTGCCAGTTTGGTGACCTAAACCGGTTTGCTATCTCCGCATATCTGAAGCACTGTGTATCTCTGTTCATGAGCGGGAGTAATCGAAGAGCATCATGGCCTGGTGTTGATAAGATTGTTTTTTAAATCTTGAAGGATCAGACAACCAAAGAAGTCACATCTAGACACTTTGAACACCCCCTCAGTCGGGGATTATTTAAGTGGACTGGGTTAAAGTATATTTAACTAGGTCCCATCTACAAAATTATACGTTGCTTTTACCAAAACATGTCTCCATATTGTGCACATTAAGCTGTAATGCATGTTCCAGGTATACCCTTATTGAACTGGGTATCATGATAGGTTTATTTGTTTTCGTACCCCAGCGTTATTTTTTCGTGCTTCTTTCTCGATCAATCAATCAATCAATCAATCAATCAATAATAATAATGAACTGGATTTGATAATGTAAGCATGTTATTAGCTTAAAGTCTGTTAGAGAAAATATAAAGAATATGACACTTTGGGATTTCGTGAAGGTTGACTACGTTCTTCTAACGAGAAAACTGGAATTGATTTTCGGAAGCAAGAACATGAGGATATACCAGATTCTTAACATGACTGTCTTAGTGGGCCATGCAGTAAAGGGTAACAATTGAATATACCAGAATCTTGTTCATGAATTGGGAAAATGTTAGACGATATAATTGCTAGTGTATTTGAAATGTTATCAAATCATTGCACTTGTGATTGGATGAAATGGAAATTCCCACAAAGAATTGAAACTGTAGGACATGTTGATGATGCTATATGTGAGGATATGGAGAGATAATTCCAATTAAACACAAGCGAATATCATCAAACTATTCCTCGCACTCTTTTTTAACGTATAAAATCCTATCTCATAAGCATGAAAAAGAAATGACACCTTCTCAGAAAACTATACAGGAAGGCTATGGTAACGATATTGAAAAGGATAGGAATTCAAAGATTTCAGAACGCCAGAAAATTTTGGTTTAAAAACTACAATTATAATGAAGGAATTCCAGTGAACCTGATAAATTTTGAAATAATGATACATTCATAAAGAGAATGAACTTGCAATTTATTACTAGTGTTGCTAACCAACTGGTAACGACTCAAATTTTAAACAAGGCGCGTATAGACACATATACCAAATTTTATGGTGGTACAGACGGCAATTTCTTTCCAAAATCGATCTCGAATATTTTCCCTCCGTCCATCGCGGTTGAAGGCTACTTTCGATTTTATATTTATCTTATCTTTTTAATTCTTTAAATTCAAAATGGATAGCGTCTATAGTCAGGATTGTTCTCGGAAAATGCAACAGTTCTGTACATGCGTCAATGTATTTGCCAAAGAGGAACTCAGATTATAAAATGTCTTATTCTTTTGATATCACATTGTAAAAAAAATGTTCGCGGAATGAGGCTAAAAAGTAACATGATTACAACTATTTACAACATCGAGTTTTTGTCGTAGACGAAACTCCACATATAACAGGCGTTTCTCAGGTGCTGCCAAATTTGTTCGCTTTTCGATCATATTTTGTTTTTAAGATCACGTTTTCAAAGACCAGACTAGTTGATCTCAGACACTAAAGAATTTCAAACCGGCTTGAAAAAATCCTTAGTGTGATATATTTGGCCTTTTCCTCCTCGTCTTGTTATTGATATTACTACTACTACTACTACTACTACTACTACATTCACATTATTTGTTTGAGATTTACTCAGTTGATTGCAACAAATATTAGAGAATGAGAGTTGTTAGATTATGTTGTACACTAATCTTTCTCGTCGGCAAAACCATTTTGCTTTAAAACATTTAACGGCCTGATTTTACCTGAGTTCAATCCACTGGAGAAGTAAGCACCTTTCTAACCTAGTGACGTTATTATTAATATTCCTTTATACATTTATTATTCGCTAAGGCATTACATTTCAGTTTACTTAGGTATCGGTTAGTTCTATATTGCGTCATTAACAATTAAATTAAAGTAACAATATGGCTTCCGTCTATGTTTGGGAGTGTGTATGTAAGGTTCAGTTTACTAATGACCTACAGTTACTGAGAATTTTTGTGATTTTTTACTGATATCCATTAATTAGCCAATTAATAATTTTTTGGGATGTATACTTAAAGGTGTTATTCCACTCTGTGTGTTCATTCACGACACTTAGCTTCTATAAATGCTGGTCAATGCCTTCATCTTATTTAACTGTTTCTGAAATCTCCTTTTCTGACATTTTAAAGCCAATATTTTCTTGATTTTATCTTGCCAATGGTTCCAGTGTCTTTTTGATTGTTCAAGTCTTTCGCAAGTTCATTCTCATTAACGTTTACCTTTTAAGATTTTATTGTCTTTGGTAAGATTAGAAATAGTCAGTATGGCGATTGTATTGTTTATAGTTTAAATTTTGGAATGAATGTAGATTCAGGTATTATGACTATGAAAGAGAATTTAACATCACGTGGTAAATATGAGTTTCCAGTTTAAAGGTATTTGGATCTTTTCTGTTAATTCACTCCAAAATACTAATTCATCCCAAAATAAAAAAGAATTTGTATTTACAAAATTCACACCAAATTCTCCCAGAGCGAGGCCCTTCCACTGCACTCTGGTTGTGATCACCCCAAATATGGGCGATTCAGGTATGCTATTTCTAAGTGTGGGGTCTGTATCACGCTCACCGCAATAAGCATGCCAAAAACAGATTTTTTTCTTTTCTTTTTTTTTAAATTGTAAAAAATTAAAAACTACCTCAAATATAATCCGCACTTACGAAATGTGAATAAATTCCCTGATTTTTGGTAATTTTTACATTCTGAGTGTTGGAGTTGTTGCGAGGCAAACTAAACAAATTTTGATTTTAAAATTTATAATTTCAAAAGAGTGCCAACAATTTGATAAAAATACAAAAACAACAAACTTTGATTTAAAATTTATAATTTCTTTGGGTGAATTAATAATTGCGATAAAAAACATTACATTATTTGAGGTGCATTAACAGAAAAGGTGCAGGTATTTTAGTTGTGAGAACATAGATTGAAATGAATATTCTTTTAATGTAATGGACCTCCAGCATGTTTAATAGTTTTTAGCAGTCAGAGTGGCAGAGACTATGTAGATTTCTATTATATGTTTGTTCATTGCACTTTGCTTTAAATTATTTCACAATAGAGGTGATAATATCGATAAAAATATTCTAATACAACAATTATATGTTGATGAGTTTTTAAATTATCAATATAGACAGTTTCTTAAAGGTCAAGAAAATTGCTATGCAACATCAATCTTTTGATAAATGCGTTTTTGAACAGAGCTGTTATTGGTAACGACAAAGTTGAAAATATTTAATCTTTTGGAGAATATGATAATCTTAGGTGATGATCGAAAGGACTCGTGCTTTAACATTTAATTTCGGTAAGTTCGTTTATAAGCTTACACCTGAAATAAAGTAACTAAATCGATTCAACGACCTTGACGATATCATCAATTCCTAACTAGATATTTATACAAACGATACAACTATTTACTCCTGTCATAGTAGCAAGACCGACAGATCCGACAAAGGAAACCGGTAACTGCTCTCGATAAGGACCTCCAGTCAGTGGTTACTTGGGGTAAGCAATGGCTTGAAAATGTTAACGCCTTCAAAACAAAATTGCTTTCATTTAATAAACAAGAACATTTCTCACCTGCCATCAGCATGACTAATGCTAAACCCAAAGGAGAGCAATTCTTTGTGCCTTCTTAGGCTCATATTTTCTACTGGCATGAAGTAGAGGGATTATATTGAAACAAGTGCTAGTTTTGCTGTCCAGAAATTTGGTTCACTGTGTCTTGATGAACAATATTACTCGTCATAATCCATCTTTCACATTTACAAATCTACCATTCCACCGTGAACTCAATAAGCTGCCATATTTGGTCTGGTGCTCCCACGGTATATCTCTAGATTCTTGACAAAATTCAAAGAAGTATCTGTAACGTAATCAATCCTGACCGGAAATCTAGACAACTTACTTTTTACCCGACGTGATGTGGCTTCCCTGAATCTTTTTTATAACTAAATAGAAAAGACAACAATTCTGATGAGTTTTTTCTTTAGTAGCTCGACTGCATGAATATAAGTGTACAACTAGATCTCACCATTTTAATGTTGAACAAACTTAGATGCAAGAGTCAATCCTATTCTAATAGTTTCTTTTCTCGTACTTCACGCCTTCAGATTTCTTGCTTCCCTGACACTTATAATCTTCAAAAATTTAAAACCAACGTTAATTGCTATCTTATATTTTCCTGAATTCTCTTCCTTTACTATCTTTTCCTCACTTTTCCTCACTAATCATCTAAGTCATCTAATTCTCTTTCACATCCCTGCGTCTTAGTGGCATTATCGCTTTGCTTGGGCTGAAATTATTAAAAAAAAAAAAAGAAAAGAAAGGAGAAGAAAAAAGGTTCCTGGAATAACTCACTAAAATCTAAATAGACATTATCTGTCCTATTTTAACAAAACTTACATAAAATGAAAGATTGCTGCCTAAACATTGAGTTATTATTGAGTTACTTAATAATTGACTGATTGCTTGGTTGATTTCTTTTTCTTACGTCTTATCAACCCATTGTGGTTTATGTATTGTCAAAACATATTTTGGATTGTAAGGATAATTATTTTTTGCGAGAGAACATTAAAGATTTAAAAAAAAAATAAGAATGACTTTCCATTTTCCTACTTAACTATTTAATTCCTAGCTGGGAGATAAGATGAATTCATACATTTTCCAAAGTTATTTGCACGTAAGAGCTTTCTGAATTTTGCCTAATAAAATCTCATCAGCAAATAAGTTATTGGAAATAATTTATTTGTAAATTTTTCTAATAACACATGGATTATAAACTGAAATTCCCACCTGAAAATCTAACTAGTACCGTTTGATTAATACCAATTTTATTGTGAAAGCACTAATTTGCATAATAAAAATTGACGGAGTACATTGTTAACCATCTCATGGCGCATCTGTAGGCTACTGCTATTTATTCATTTTTTTCCCTGTTAAACAGAGTAAATACGATTTGGAACCCCCACTCATGACCACATAGTATGCTAAAAACCGAAAAATTACCACAAATATCATCCTTCGGTCTTTTTATGAGACAAATTCAATTCTTGCATATTACATTGCATATATATATATATATATATATATATATATATATATATATATATATATATATATATATATATATATATATATATATACGATATACATGTGCATAAAAATATCTTTATAATATATATCTATATATTAAATTGACTCTTAATGCATATCTCAGCAGTGCACTATATTTATTCTTCGTGGCAATTTAGGATTTGACCTCTAAACACGGAAAAAATCTCTTCGTACGTGTTTAATGTTAGAGTATTTTATCGATTGTTACGTACTCTGATCCTGGAATAGAACTTCACATCTAATCGTCTGATATTTATTTAGCTTACTACAGCATCAAATAACGAGGGATGAAAATAGAAAGATTGTATGACACCATGTTTCCAGTATCAGAGCTTGCTAACCTTGAAAATCAGTATTCGAAATCTTGGTTTTTTACCTGAATCGAACACTGGCCATTGGTCCTACTTGGAAGTACTCAACTATATCAGTATTTTATTAATTTTAACTTGTACAATTTTTTCTTGTACAACACAACAGTATGGAGAACCCAGTGAGGACCAAATTCACTACACTAATGCCTAATTTATTGGGAAACTATATCATTAGCAATCAAAGTGCTCAAAGTGGAGGATTAATTATTTTCGTAATCTCGCTTTTGTAGTTGTGAGAAGTATATACATTTGATTGTAGTGTAAATTCAGTTTCTGTTCGAGATGAACGGGTAGTAATACTATTTACCAGTTCACCTAGATGACAGTGAAGGCAAACGGCAACTGTGAAAGCGAGTTTAAATGATAGAGTTTTGCTTTTTCACCTCTCGGGGTGCATAAAATAATTTTTCCCTTCTTCACAGAGCGGAAGAACTTAGTTTTGAATTGTCCGACGTTCTACTTATGGTAAACAAGAAATATTGATTTATTCGAGAAGTTTCCAACCTTCACCCACCAAGAGCATTATGGCGGTAAATTTAAAGTGACAATTTCTATCAAGTTTCTGACATGTTTATAGTTCTCTATTGGTATAGGAGGAAGAACAGGATGAAGAGGAACAGGAGTTGGAGGAGGAGGAGCAAGATGAGGAGGAAAAAGAGACAGAGAAGAAGACACGTAACATAAAAGATAAAGTTTAACAATATAACCGACAATATTCATAATACAGGTTAAAATAATGGCTCTTTTTTATATATATATATATATATATATATATATATATATATATATATATATATATATATATATATATATATATATATATATATATATATTAAGGGTGTAGTTATTAAGTTTAAAGTTTACAGTAGTTGCTGTTAAAAGTACAATCCTAGATACACCCCAAAATACTTTTACAAACGTTGGGGTCGGATTCCTGATTCTACTGTAAACTTTATTTAAACTTAACTCAAAAACGAAGGATTTGTAGACATGTGTTTATATGAACTTTTGTCCCTGCCCTCAAAGTTTGTAAAATTATTTTTGATAGACCATATATATATATATATATATATATATATATATATATATATATATATATATATATATATATATATATATATGTAATACGAGCTTAAATAATGCTCCCGGCAAATTGCTGTTTGCAAAAAAAATTCGTTAGTCCATTTTCCAATGTAGGTTTTGACAAACCAAAAATTTGAAGAATATGTATAGATAAGAGAACTATTTTAAATGATAGTATTTCATTTTCGGATCAATAAATGCATAACCAAAATTTCACATCTGTCTTTTTACATTATCTCACTTTTTATATTCTCTCTCTTTCCTTAAGTTTTACTAGGAAGCTCTATGTATTTAGCATTGAACTTTCAGGAGTAGAATGTGTGACCATTCAGAACTGTTTTAGTCACATAAATATAGTACAAAGTGACATAGAGACTTGAAGGCATCGTGTTACTGAAAATAAGGTCTAGTATGAGTCACTGTGCTTGGTTTATTTAATACAAGAAATTTGCATACGTCTTTATCAAGGATAATGATAATCTTGAGATGTGTCCAGTGGCTCATAACTTTAGCATGTCATAGTTTCAGTATTACGAGGCGTTCTCTATCTGTGAATATTCTGCGTCTATGTGAATGCGATAACTTACGTTAGAGTCATGGATAGATAGCAACTATGAACATACACTGTCAAATAAAGATTGTTACTAAAAATTAAGTATACTTATTTTTTGGCCAGATGACCATTTTATTTTGCTCTCCACTGTATACAAAATATTTTATATTAATATTTACTTTTTATATTACTATTTATTTTTATATTACTATTATATTAATATATCATTTTTTATATTATACTATTAGATATTGTAGTAAGGGGATAACGAAACAGTGTGGCCACCGACTTTTGTCGTTCTGGGTCTATTTCTGAATTGCTGTGTTGTTAAAGATCCTCTTATAAACTCTGGATTCTTAAAGTGGGGGTAAGATAGTTGTGTTTAATTTCTTTTTTATTTGTTCAAAAAAACATTTTCTTTTGTTGTGTTCTAATGTTGAACTGATAGTTTTTTTCAGATTGAAAATGATTTCTCCGCTGTTGGTTTTTAATTTCCATGTGTTTTATAAAATGTCAGAATGAAAACTTCCGTTAGTATTAAAAAAAATCAGATAAAAACTCCAACATGAAACATTTATTGTTTTATCAAGGTGTAAGACTTAATAAAAACAGTTATTGACAATTATTAAGCTTACTAGAAAAACTCAAACGAAATAAACACGCAATCAGGTTAAGGAGATTGTCATATTTCGAAAAGGATGTGCATTGTTAAAGAATCTGAATATGTAAACAGCGTCGAAAATAGGAATTCAATTTTAATGAATCTCGGGTTTGTACAATTTGTGAAAAGAGAAAAGAAACTGCTGAGTCTCGTTCAGATGGATCTGAGACTTCAGAAAATTGTCTTCGCCTAACGAAAGCGGAAATTTTAAAAAAAATCGTCTTTCGTTGCATTCCTGCAAATGTGACAATGATCATCCTTACATGAATAATTATGGTAGAGACTCCAGAAGAAATGTATTTCATAAACAAGACAACATTGAATATCTTAATGTCGAGAGAAACTGAGATAATAATATCATGAAATTTTGACACACCGCCATCTTTTCAGAATCCTTCAGTTTTCAAACAACAAACTAATTTGACAAATGATGACTGAATCACTTTCTATCGACCATCAAATATGGTGGGCGAAATTCGATATAGTGGTCTGGAAAAAAATCTGAAGTACGTTGGGTATATCAATAAAAATAAGCATATAAATTATGTGGTTATTCACTGTTAGATATTTAGGCCAAAACGAAGTCATTTATTGAAGATGGAGATCCATGTCATATAATAATGTACAATGGAGAATAAAAACTTCAGAATACTTAGCGACCCTCATAGACAATTTTGTGTACTGATTTGAATCTTATTGAACATGAATGACTTGATGTGATAATGAAATAAGGAAAAGAACTCAGAAAATATTCTCGAAGATGCGCATTGTGTTTTCGATTTAGTTTGAGTAGATATTACACAAGATAATTTAGTAATTTTTAAAGTGAATAAAATCTCTTGTTAAAAAAAATCTACTTTTGTCGTCTTTCTGGATGTACTTATTTATATACTCACATATATCTTATAAGAGATATGTAGCCATATAAATATATCTTATAGATATAAAACATATATGTGTATATAAATATCAATATAATGTATATCTATGTGTGCATATAAAGATGTACATCTAGAGA